>JACWRQ010000180.1:0-17498 GCA_014849955.1 Cryphonectria carpinicola | reverse complement strand
TGGCAGAAAAAAAAAAAAAAAAAAAAAAAAATAAAATAATAAAAAAAAAAAAAAAAAAAAAAAAAAGGGTCCATCTTCATCCCCCACGCATCATCATCATCATCATCATCATCATCATCTTCTTCTTCTTCTTCTTCTTCTTCTACTCTAGAGATCCGCACCGTCAGCATTGTCATCGTGGCGCAGGGTCTCAGCCACACACACACACATCTCTTAGGATGGGCCAATTTTTCTCAATACGAGAAGAAAAAGAAAGAAAAAGAGGAGGAGGGGGGAAACCACATATTATTATCCTGGTGATGACTACTGATGATGATGATGATGGTGGTGGTGGTGGTGATGATGTAAAGCGAGACACGATGCAAATGCAAAGTTTGCTGAAAGAGGAAGGGATGAAGTTAACCCCAACACCTCACCAGCATCACGGGAAACAAACCCACACCCCCCCCCGGACCCAACCACCCCTGCCTAACCTTCCCTCCCTCTTCTCCTCCTCCTCCTCCTCCTCCTCCTCCTCGCTTTTCTGGGGGTCCCGTTTTTATTTTTACTTGGCCTCCTCTTCTCCACCCGCGGCACCTCGGCAGCTTGGGTTCTTCCCCTCCAGTCCGAGGGGAAACTCTTGGTTGGTAGGGCTCCGCCCGTTCGTCCCAGGTTTAAAAACCAGGGAAGAAAGAGAAAAAGAGAGGGGAAAAAAAGAAGAAAAAAAAGCCGCCCACCACCACTAATCTAGGCTTTTCGGGAGCTCATGGCCGTGATGGACCGCGGGCTAGAGGAACTAGCGACAACCTTATTTGGACGTCACTCGGTTCGTTTCATTGCTGTTCTTCATTTCGAATCTCATATCTGTTAATTGTCGAGGGCGGAGTAGGAGAAAGGAGGGAGAGGAGGGGGTGGAGAATTCAAAACTCAATGGTGTACATATCAGGCGGGCGAGGCTATCATGTAAATCATCCTGCCCCGGAAAATCCCTCGACTTCGGAATATGGAGGAGGAGGAGGGAAATATTATCGGCCTGTCGGTTAATCCTCCTGCAAGTAAGACGACAAAGAAATTTCTCTACCTGACTCGGACATGGTTCTCAAGCCTATCTATGTACATGGTACAGTACTGTTATTGAATATACACACACCCACCCTTCCCTTCCCCCCCCCCCCCGGCGCCCCCCATGCATCATCTATCGTACCGCCAGATTCCCGCTCCCCCAAAGATGATGACATTTCTCTCACGCCACACCCGCATCCCCTTCCTTTCCCTTTCCCACCCCTTCGCTCCTGAACCCATCGGACCAAGCTACATCCTGAGGCTGAGCAACACTATGCGAGCTGGCTTCAAGAGAAGACACATGTGTGTATCATGTATGTCGTCTACGCGTCCCGGAAGACTGCCTTTGGGGGGGGGGCGCATGGAGCGACAGCCAGTCAGGCGCCGCAGCACAGACACACGCACGCACACAGAGAGAGAGACCGGGGGGGGGGGAGACAAGAATATACAACAGCTGTTTGAATCTACGCAACAAAAGTAAGCAAACCTTATGCAACATGGGCTCTCGGTAAGCAACCGTCTATTGGATTGGTCGAACTGGGGCAGTGTGGCTGGCTGGCAAGGTCCCCAGTCCACATAGACTTGTTCGTGGTCATTTCAACGTTGATACTATCGTGGTTCCATAGGATACCCACAGGCAAGCAGGTGTGAGTGTGCGTGTGGTCATGAGATGCAATTGTCCGTAGAGAGAAAATTAAATAAAAAAAAGAAAAAAGAAGCAGAAAAAAAGAACATAATAGTTCTAAGCCTGAAGCCGAGATATCAGAACCTCATGGTGAGATGCACACAAGTCCAACCCATCCACAGAGGTAAATGCTCGAATATCACCTAGTTCTGGATCAACCAGAATAGCACTCCACGTCTCCTCCTCCTCAAGATCCATCATCAACAAAGCTCAGTCCGAAAAGAAAAAGAAGGAAAAGAAGGAAACCCGTTCTCAAAAAGCGAGTGTTGGTGCAAGTGCAAGTGCAAGCGTAAGTGTAAGTGTAAGTGTTGAAATCAAGACATGGCCGTTCTGTGAAGGGATTGGTGGTGAGGGGGGGGGGGGGAGGCGAAGAACAAGGAAAGGAAAGAGGAACAAAAGAAGAATAAGGAAGGAAAAAAAGAAAAGAAAGCAAGGAAGAACAAACGGGTATCCCTTACAAATGCCATGTCATGCCGTCGGTTGGTCCTTTTCCCAATATGCCATTTTAAATTCCCATTCACCCTTAGTGGAAATCCCGTCCGGTTCCCGATCCTTTGCCCTGATCCCCTTCCCAACCTGTTGTGTGTGAGTGTCCGTCCCATACGCCGTTGGTCCAGCACTCCCCATTTACCTTATCCTATTTCCCATCCTGCATAGAAAGAAAGAGAAGGGAAAAAAAAAAAAAAAGGATCAGACGTTGTAGCGGACTTTCGGACTTCCTATACCCGCTTTACTTGCTTCTCTGCTTCTGAAGGAAAAGACTCCTGTAATTCACCATGCTTCATCCATATTTGTCTGTGACGGCTGGCGGTCGCAATTTCTGACTCAGCTCGTCGACGATGTGATCAAAGGGGACACTGACGACCTCCATTGCTGCTTGTAGCTGCCATCCGCCGACGACGGGGGCATCATCATGGTGGGGTAGTAGCCGCTCGAGCTCGTCTTGCCCTCGAATCGCCCGGTGCTCACTGTCTTGTCCGAGAACAAAGGTCCCGCATAGAGTTTCGACGTGAGGTCATAGCCAGTTCCGAGGCCCCGCAGGCTGCTGTCTCCCGCACGGCTCGTAGGGTGGTGGAATACCTCGATCGGCTGCCGGGGGTCCTGCTGGGACTCGATGATGGGTGTGGGGAAGTACTGATACTTGTCGGGCTCCTGGATGCTCCTGGAATCCTCTTGGCTGAGCATCGGCTCCATGGGGATCGCGTCAGAGTGGTTGCGATAGTGGTCACCCGACCTCGTCTCGTAGCCGCTGTAGCTATTCCCAATGCTCTGGGATCCCAGGCTTCCGTAGTTACTACCAAAGCTCTGTGAGCTGGTTGACGGGTAAGTGCCGAGCCCTCCTGAGGGTCCGGAGCCTGGTCCGCTGCTCGTGCTCGTGCGCCGCTCGGACTGATAGTGTCCAGGCGATCGCCCTCGGACGATCATCTTGGCCGACTTCCTGTGGGCCACCTTCAGATATTGCTCGTTTCCCTGACCCTGGGGCCCGATGTCTGCGTAGAGCTCAATCACGAGGTGGTAGTACTGCTGCGCAGCCCTCCGCTTCCCATTGTTCGCTGTCGCCTGCTTGAACTGGATCCGCTCGAACGTGTGCTCCGTGGGCAGAGACGTGTGGAGCGACTGGTGCTGCATGGGCTGCCCGTAAATAGACTGCTCGTAGGCGCGTGAGGATCCCACGAGGCTCATGTCAGGCCCGCCGTAGTGCCCGAGCGGGTGGTGCGCCGCCTGAGAAGTCTTTGGGTTGAGCCGTATCTTATCTGGAGGGGCGATGGGGCCCTTGTCCCGCTTGGGGGTGTGCTGCACGAGCTCGATCGTGTGCGCGTCATTGTCCGCGACCACCGCCGAGATGCACATGGCCCAGCCTGCGACCTGGTATGTCTGCGAACTGCCGGTGGGCAGGAAATGCATCGTGGCCTGAGAGTGCGTCGGAGGCGGGATGTGGAACGAGCAGACGCAGGAGAAATAGTTCCTGCGGTAGCACGTCCACTCATTGTCTGCCAGGAAGAAGCCCTTGTCGATGGTGCCCGTGATTTCGGGCTTGATGTGGGTGGTTGGGGCATCAGAATAAGACAGAGTGCCGTGCATCGTCATCCCCTGGAGGGGTGGGATGTTCTGCTGCTGCTTCTGGTTGGAAGAATAGGCCATGGTTCCTGGATGGTTGGTGAAACCTAGGTTCGGACTCGGGACTGACGAGATGGGGTGGCGTCCGAGCCCACCTGGAGTGAAGTATGGGGGGGATCGCGGGTGGTCGGTTGTTCTCCTGCTGTATGTGGGCGTCTGTGGCGAGTAGACGTCTCGCGTGCTCAGTTGCGTACCTGGATGCGGCAATGTTGTGTTTCGGAGGGCATGTGCCATGCCCGGGTTGTTGGAGGTGCTACTCCCCACACACACACACACACACACCACACACACAGCTGGTTAGTATTCAGGATGTCCCAATTGTGATATAATTTGTATGGCAAGGACAAAGGGCAGAGGCTGATTAGCAGAGCCCTATTGGGTGGGGTGTATCACATACTTGGAGCCAAGGCGAGGCCTCTGGTCTATGGTAGGGAGGAAGGGGGCGGGGTTGTGATTATAGAAGGAACTCCCGCTGTCAGGTGGGTAGGCTGGTGCAGAGGTAAAAGCTGACGTGGGGCCAGGAGCATACAGGTTTATGACTGACGGCGAAGGTTGAGCTGAGCTCTCGAGGGTCAAGGGTGAGTTGCTGGAGTCCTGGCCGTACCTGCTGGGTAGTACACAATCAGCAAGGCTGCCCGAATGCCCCCAGCGCCAAGTAACCGGCCAGTCTGTGAGAACCTGGCACCGATAATGTCGTGGCCCGTTGCCCCATGGGAACAAATCATGGCATCAGGGTGTGACAGATTGTTGTACTGCCAGCTAATATGTCGTACAAGTAACAATGGGCTGCAGCATCGGGAGGGCTGTTGGGAACCCCATATGCGGCAATGAGTGGAGGGAGCCGGGGACGGCCTAAGTAGAATTTCGCACACTCTTGAGCAATGGGAACTACCCTTGCCTCCCGCATCTGCGTCCGAGGGGGTGTGTGTGTACATGTGTGTGTGTGTGTGTGTGTGTGTGTGTGTGTGTGTGTGTGTGTGTGTGTACATGAGTGTGTGTGTGTGTGTGTGTGTGTGTGTGTGTGTGTGTGTGTGTGTGTGTGTGTGTATATGTGTGTGTGTGTGAGTGTGCGTATGAATAGGTGGGTGTGGGATTGCTTGCTTGCATTGAACAGGGGTGCAAGAGTGCTCCACTGGCCATCTAGACTTTCTCAAAAGACTGGGGTCCCCTTCCGGTCATCAGAGGACGGGGTCCTTGATGAGCTCTGGACCTGCAGAACAGATTGTTTCGGAGAACGGAGGACCCAGTCAGAAGACCCGGCTGATGGCGGCTGATGGCCGTGGGGACGATGGAACTTTCGCTCCATCAAGGGAGAAAAGGACAAGATGAAAAGAAAAGAAAGTGCAGTGAAACAGCCGCTGGCCGCTCCGTAGGGAAGGTAAGTAATATTAACTGGCAGACGTACCGCATATCAGACTGACTGGGTATTTCAAGATACTCCAGCCCAGGGCAGGGGGGCGACGGCGCGAATTCCTGCTATCAACACGCAAGATTGTCAGCATCGACCTGCTTGGCAAGAGGTTGCGACAGAACAAGAACGTTAACAAAAAGGATAAGATAGGCGGTCTCTCAGCCGCAGCTCTACATATTCGGTGATTTCAGGATGGGGTCTCTAGTAATAGTAGTAGGAGTAGTAACATGATGGGACGGAGAATTTTAATGTTCTCGGCTGCATCTTGTCTGCCGTCAGCAATCGAGTCAGCTGGCATGTTTACAGCGGCAAAAGGTCTCAAAAATAAGAAGATATAGAAACGAAAGGGGCGCGGGGCAAAAATGTAAAAGAAGGCAGCAGTGAGAATGGCCAGGTAGAGAGATAGACGCGGAAAGAGAGGAGAGGGGGAGGGAGGGAGCAAGGTGTGGGGGGGGGGGGAGGGAGGAGGGAGAGAGCAATGCCGTGCGAAGGAATGCGAGGCTTCGACTTCTGAGGTCAGGCAGACCAGAACAGGTCGAGCATAAGCTGTGGCGTATGCTGCTGCATGCCGCAGCAGCATAGTACAGCTACAGCTGGATGCAACCCAAAACAAGCTGACCCCCAGGTACGCTGATGGGTATCGGGTACATGTGAAAAATAATAATTAAAAGGAAAAAAAGCGAACAGGGTTTGTGGGATGTATAAATGATGATGGTGCTTTTTCCCTCGGAAACGGAACGCCCCATTGCTGGCACTACTGCACGACCAAGTCGTTGCCTTCCTGGGACGTGGGTCCTGCCCTGCCCTGTTATGGACCGGGACACAGGTCGGAGATCCATTCCAATGCAGCTCGTTTCCTTTCGGGACATGTTCATCATAGGCAGCCTGTCAAGGGCCAGGGCTGCCACAGGCCAGCCTGGATCCCCCAAACAAAAGAGGAGGGTAGAGGAGGAGGGGTGGATGCCGTCCCTCACCGGCCGCACCCCTAGGAGCCACCTAATTGGCTTGCCCTGGGGAAGGGAGGGAAGGGGGGGGCGGGCGGGGGCAAGAAAAGTGACAACCCCAAAAATGAGACAGATGCAAGGAGAGAGGGTTGTATGTATGATGCGTGCCATCTCAGGGGGAAGAGAGAAAGAGAGGGAGATCCATACTCACCATTCAAACGCTGTTGGACCCGGCGCTGCCATATGCTCTCCTGCGCGCCTCTAGATTCTCGTCGAGACGGTCACTGCATTCGAGAATCATCCCGTCGATCGGCGTCAAACCGCGAAAGTCGATCTCGGCCTGGCTCATGACCCGATGGCGCGGGACATTTCTTCTTGCGCACCTCTGCTGAAGAAAATTCCGGTTCCGGGTGGGGGGAATGCTACGTGGGCATCTGGTGGCTTTTGCATGTGGGGAAGAGAAAGAAAAGAAAGATGACCAAAAAAAATAAGAATTAAAAGAACAAACTGTGTGGCGGCTTTATGGGAGGGGACGAGTGCATGGGTGCAGGGGATCAGGAGGAAGATAATTAGTCTGTACCTTGGGTATTTGTGAAGTCATGCGAGGCGCCTCTCCACAATGTAGAGAGGAGTGCTCGTTGCGCAGGAGGCAATCAATGAGATGGGCCTGTCTTCTCCCCGTCTCGCAGGGCGAGCGTCAGCTAGGGTTCTTGCTGGGGTCGCTGCAGGTGGGCGGCATGTTAGTGCTCAAAACATCATCCCGCGGTGGCTTGATAGGGCTCCCGAATGGGGCAGAGCCTCCACGACCTCCGTCCCCGGTCAGTGCCCACGACATACATATGCGGTGGTCAAGCTCGTATGCAGGCGGGGTCCTAAAGAGTGCAGCGCAGTGCAGTGTTTTGGGAATAGGTGGGCTGACCAACCTTGAGTGGTATTTCCGCCCTTGTCATTCCCAGGGCCTGATTGGCAGTCAGGTGTAATTAGGTGAAATCTCGTCTTCCTGACAGAGTATCAGTGCGTCAGCGTCTCGCTCAAGCTCTGATATCTCACCCAGCCCACAAGGCTTAGAAAGCCATTGTCAAGGCTGTGTGATCAAGGCGGTGTGCATCTCTGTCGAGTATCTGCCACTGGGCATTCCGAGTCTTTTCTTCTGTGTTACAATTTCTTTGTGGCTCGTTCTGGGCTGGACACCCAGAGGACCAAGGGGGGAGAGAGAGAGAGAGGGAGGGAGGGAGAGAGAGAGTGGTGATCATTCCAAGAGATGGTTTCACCTCAGCTTGATAACCTGAACGGAACTCTGCGGCTTGCCTCCCTCACTGCCTCCTTGTTCACTCCACAGGGAGAGACGCTCGGACGAACAGGATCAGAGCAAAGCTCGTAAAGAAACAGCGTTCCATTGTTCGTGTTCGTATGAGCCGTCCAATATGACTGCTGCAGCGGCGCCCCCCGCTCTCGTGGCTGGCTGTCTGCAACCCGACGATTGTCTTGCGGGGGACCCCGAAGCATAGGAGGCGGAAAGAGAAAAAAGAGGACACGGCCGGCTGAGGCCACCCGACGAAAAAGAAAGGCATTTACTAACATGTATTGGATTGATTACTGCCTTGCATATGTCAGCTTTGATCCACTACAATTTGAGTGAGCGCCCGGGCCGCCGCTCGCTGGAGCATGGAGGCTTTCTGCGCACGCAGCTGCGCCAATGAGGACAAAGGGCAACTGGAACCTCTAATCAGACGCCTGCAGGCTGTGGCATCCACCATGTCATGCCATGCAACGTCTTCCACACCTGCGGATCATTTGACCCGGCCGGCTCTGGGACAATTATCGCGAAAAGGCAGGCAGAGGGCAGCTGGCATTGTGACTGCAGCTGTGGAGCGCCGGTGTCCGCATGGCAGCTCGGCCTCCTCCTGCTGACGCGACATAGCAGACCCGGTGGGATGGGTAGTATTGGGCTTGGGGACTTAATAGTCGGAGAGCGCCCTTGGCTGTCGAGAAAAGCAAGGCCAATGAAGCGGGACATGGAAGTATGTTGGGCGCAGGGAAACAAGAGGAGGGGCAGAGTACACAAGAAGATGGCTTGCTCACCTCGTGCGGCCTTTGAAATTTGGTGGTCAAATATTCGTGACGGCAATGGCGCTTGTGTTGTTGGCCTGGTTCTTGAGGAAGTCGAGGCTACCACACCAAGATCGTGGTCAAAATTGCCGATTGGTCAAAGAGTAGTAGTAGATTCGATGCTTAGATTTGAGGAAAGTTGATTGAAGCCACGGGTTTGTTTGATGCTAAGAAGGGCGAGGTCTGAAGTTTTTGAAATTCTTCCTTGTTTGGGAAGAGGTTTTCTTTTTCTTCTTCTTCTTCTTCTTCTTCTTCTTTTCTTTATTGGCAGGTGCTTTTGAACTCTTCTTTCCTTGAGTGATGCGCGGCGTGAGTTGGTCCCTAGCTGCTTCCGTTGTTGGATTTCTGACAACGTCGGAATAAGAAATCCCTTCAAATTCGCATCTAGCTGCGTCAGAGGGTCGGTTGTGATTTGCAGGGGAGCCTGTACCCTATTCTTGCGGCTTGGGGGCAAAGGCTGGCGAGTGTTTGTTTTCTCAGCTGACGAGCAGCTCCTGGAAAGGTTGTAGCTGTAAGGCTGCTCGGGGCAAGGATAGGGGGAGGGCCTCGTGTATTTCTGGATGGGGAAAACGGCTCGTCTGATGTGATGTGTGGGGTTTTCGACAAAGATAGGTAAGAGTGCACAAGATCTTGGATTGGCGTTTGTCCGTGATCGAAAGGCCCCCCCAATATGGTCATATAGGATCAAGATGGCTTGGTGAGAGTTGTCGAGGAGGTGGCCCCAGCCTACCTCTACCGGTCAAGACCCGGATCGGATCGTACTGCGCTGACCTGGGCTTGGCCGAGCAGCGGCGTGTGCCTCTCTGGAGGTGGGTGGTGGACCACGGTCGATGTAGGGCGATGCAAGGTCAACCAACTTCTCTATTCTCAGCAGGCTTATGGTCACCCTGACACAGTGGCTTGACAGGCTCGCACAGACGTGGAGGCTTGGTGGTGGGAGGCTCAAGAGAAGAGGTGCACAAGTGATACAGAATCAGGTTTGAGAGGCTCGACTTGACTCTGAATAACAGTCGATGGTGCTATGTGGTGTGTGTATCAGGGTGATGTGGTGAGCGACGGGGGCTTGGGTGTGAAATAGCAAAGAGGAGTCGGCGGAAGACTTAGAAAGAGGACTCGATGTGCGAGGTGCTTCCTGCTCGAACGAAGGGGGGGGGAAAGGGCGAGAATCTCTGGCCTTCTTAAACCTGAAGCCCATGGGTTGCGCAGACTTTCAAGACAACGCCAAAAAAAAAGAAAAAAAAGAAAAAAGAAAGGCACGCGAGGGGGGTTGCTTTTGTGGAGATGGGAAGCTCGAGCCTCCTCCAGATCGATTCTTATTTCTCGCGAGCCCCAATCTGGTAAATCAAGCTCGACAGCTTTAAACACATGGGGAAGGGGGGCAGGAGGCATAGTGTGAGGGAGTGACATTCGTCCAGGTACCGGTCCAAACAAGCGAGCGGGTGCCCTCTCCTGCGGTCTGTCCTAGCCGAGTCTGCAGGTACAGTACGTACACTTTTTAATGATGTATTTGTTGATCAAGACGCGTGCCCAGGCCAAAGGCAACCACCCAACCGGCCCCCTTCTCTTCAAAAGTCTAGCAGATACACTCCACTCTAAATCTGTTCCTAAGTCCCCTCCTTAAACATCGGAGGAGGGGGAAACTGTGGGACGGCCCAGGATAGCTTCATGCCCTGATGACGATAAACTTTCTACCTTGTATCTCGTCGATGTTGCTCCATCTCAAGTAGAGAGACCCTCATCGAGGCACGCGCAAGTTTTTGTCCAGCATATCAGCACTGGTAGAACCTCATATTCGAACACAGGGGAGCCATCACCACAATATGGGGCTGCTTTAGCTGCGAGTGACAATGGTCGGGTGTGTTAATGAGATCAAACGGCCATTCTACCCACAAAATTTCTCCGTGCCTGTAGGCGAGGACAGGGAAAGAAAAGAAAAGAAGGAAAAAGAAGAAAAAACACAAAGGAAGTATCGAGACTTCTCTAAGACCCAGGTGAGGTACCGAGTAACAAGGACTCAAGGCACATTTCCCCCCAGCCTCGTTCTTGCGAGGATACCGCAGCTGGGTTTGGTTTATTGGTTGGTTGATTTTGTTTTTTCTTTATTTTGTTTTTTTTTTCTGATTTCTCTCTTCATTTCTCTCCCGAAATGTTCTGCTTCTCATGTATCAGAGTAGATGCATCTACCCTGCCATCGAGACACTAACTCCATCATACAGACGCCACAAACACTCACTTTGATAGGGTGAAGATCTGCCCGGTGAGAGATGGGTACTAGCGGCGGGTAGCTGCAGCAGAGCTGCCAGACTTCGGGCGAATCCAGGTAAGCCCCTCTCCCCTCCCCGGGACTTGGGTGGGCGAAGCATGACCGCCAAAAGGGTCCGTCGTCGTACTCCTGAGTTATTTTCGCTGTTAGTCTGCAACCTAAGCTGGCACCTGGCCCCTCCCCCCCTGACCTGTGCCTTGGACGAGAGGAGTGGCTCTAGAGGAGAGCTGGGCCGCAGGACAAGGCAGCCTGAGGAGAT
Source organism: Cryphonectria carpinicola (assembly GCA_014849955.1). Taxonomy (NCBI): domain Eukaryota; kingdom Fungi; phylum Ascomycota; class Sordariomycetes; order Diaporthales; family Cryphonectriaceae; genus Cryphonectria; species Cryphonectria carpinicola. The sequence goes on along the minus strand of JACWRQ010000180.1, from coordinate 6,668 downwards.
ACAAGTAACGGGTCTGCAGTTGCGCAGGTATCCTTCAGAAGTTCGTGCCACCATATATGCGCCATTCTCGCCGGCGTCAAGTGGCGGCCCTTGGAGAAGGGGGGGGGAGGGGGGAGCTGGAGCTAGGCATTGTGTGTTGGTGCCGGAGTCTTGCGTATCGGCCCCGAGGAGGTGTTCATTTTCCAGCTCGGTGCTTTTCCTGGCCTGACAGGTTCGGCAACGGCCGATCATGAAACTTTGATGTCGTGTCAAGGTGCATGTCCACTGTTCGTGAGATCACTGTCTCTGTGTAACCGACCGGACACTTATTAGCCTCGCACGTGAGCAGTTTGAGTAGAGTTCACTCAGACCTGGAACCTGTTCAGGTCAGATGAATTACCCCCCCCCCCCCTCTTCAAAAAAAAATTTTTAACAGAAAACAAAAAAGAAAAAGAAAATACTAGGGGAGAAAAACCGCTCAGAATGCCCTCTTTCCCAGACAAGACTTGGCACGACCATTAGTTGGTGAGCCGCCTAGAGAGGACTGTTTGATACCGCCGAAGTGTCAAACAAGCTTTTAGCAATCTTACCCACCTTGGGAAAAGGAGGGTGGCCATCAAGGTTGTCAAAAATAGACGAGTTCGGCGGGCGCCATGGAAAGAAAAAGCAAGAGCCGTTGCCATCCCGCCCGCAAACCTTGTGCTTGATAGAAACGCAGGTAGCTCAGCTTCTACTAGGCCTGCATAGAAAGAAGGGAAGGGGGGGGGGGACCATACAGGGGATTTACATGGTAGACGGAGTCGTCCGCGTACTATGGTAGACGAGGGTCAGGGGGATAGTCCTTGTCGCATCCTGCGATGACCTGCAGTGAGGAGACAATGGCAGCCAATCAGATCAGCCATTACCCGAACAGACCAGGCCAGGTCCTCGTTCGAGAACATCGATGGCAAAGTGCCGGAGGTACGAGGCTCTGCTCTCAGCTCAGGCGTGATGTGAACACGGAGCAGAGTGGACAGGGTCCTGGTGCTTGGTCTGGACCCTGTGCCCCCTGTTCCAATCTGCCAGAAGTCCCTGTACCGTAGGTACATAGTCCAATGTAGCAATAGCAACAACGGCCGGTGAGCCGACAACTCGTGTTGTGGAGACAGACTATGCACGAGCTCCCTGGAATATAATCGACGCTGATGACTCTTCAGGCTAGCGGGATGGTCTGGTCGAATCATGGGGCCGGATCGTCTGCGCAGTCGCCCGCCGTGTCCAGAGTATTTCCTCCCGTCAGCAGAGTCCTCGGAATTTGGCAAGCCCTGACTCCCCTTGTTTCTTTTTCTTGTTTCAAAATCGGCAGCTCTCGGCCGTTCCTCGCCTCTCATTTAGACAAGCAAAGGCGCAAGCCATGGCGCTTGTTCAATCAAACTGCCTCTGCTTGACCCCACGTCGTGCCCAGCCGCCCCCCCGCATATCACCTTGCAAAGCTGAGAAGAGGGACCGGCATGTAGTAAACCAGGGAATCCAGGTAACTTTGCTGATCATCGGTGGCTGCTCGTCATCTGCATCGAGAAAACATGAGCGGGGCTCAGGAGGGCAGAGGAGGGGGCCGTCATCTGGGAGACGCCCTTGGCGACAAGGCTATCCACATAAGCATGTTTGCTTTTCTGCTTGACGCTGTGTCTGGATAAATTCGCAAGACTGACTATTACCTGTTTGGGTGAAGATGACATGGTGTTCAGACCAGCGTGTCTGCCGCTGGTCGATGGTCAGGTATAACGAGCCAGGGGTATCGCAGTGAAAGCCATTCGCCAGAGGTACAACCGTCAGGTCATATGGTTTCATGTTTCCATGCGATCCTATCCCCCAGCCAATGCCTCAAGAATAGGTAATTGGACCCGTCAGCTCGTCGGCCTATCGTTGGAGAGCGCAGTCTCGGGGGGGGGGGGACCTGCTGATCAGCGTGTGGCATCCCCTCGTCCCAGCAAACCTAGGGGCTATTTCTTTTCGCTTCTTTTCTTTTTCTTTTTCTTTTGATTGAATAAAAAAGAAGAAAAAAGAAGAGTGGCGTATGTGTCGATGCTTATTCTCGGCCGATGTAGATCCATGGTTCATTGCCCGCGGCCGTATCACATGAAGCCACGCTCTTGGCCCGTAAGCCTTGTCGTCAGAAGAAGCACCGTCTCAACAGCAGCAGGCAGGACATCTATGTGACCAGATGCTCTCTTTGAGGTCCGTCGAGGATTCCGGATGGCGTGCCGCGTGAGTTCCCACACAGCTTCTGGTCCTGTGTTCTAGATCTTGTGTGATGTGACAGCTCACTGGCACCTTGCTGCTTCGGGGACAGCTATCAGCCTGATCGTGACCAGAGTGACTCCTCAGACGGACTGCTCACGTTACTGCTGGGCAACGACTGTTGTTGCCCAGCATCAAGCAAGTCACCCTTGCATGAACGCATCCAAATGTGTTTGACAATGACAGGAGCAGAAGGCTGAAGGGCTGGTGGCACAGTGCCGGTCGGGACTGTATCAAGACGGGGCTGACAAGGCCAGCAGCAATGGACAAGAAATCGAAGGACGCAATGCCGTGTTCTGGAAACTTCGAAAATGGGTTGCAGATTGCCGCCATGGGCTTGGACGACGGAGAAAAGCCCCTTAGTGCGACTGTGCCCTCGTCTGCATAGGCCATGACGGCAAGCGGTCAAGAGGCGCGGAGAGAGAGAGAGAGGGGGGGAGGGAGAAGGGAGGGGAGAGAGAGACTGGCCCAATCCACGGCCCCCAATACCCAAATTCGAGCCAATCTTTTTCATGGGCTTCCCCCGGCCCCCCCTCCCCCCCCAAAATCGCGTATGCATATATATATGCATACGCACCCGCACGGGTGGCTTCTGTCTGAGCTAGCTGAGAAAGCCCGCGTGCCCGGAATGGGAAGGTGGCGAGGGTCCTGGACAAATTCCGCTGGGGAAGAAGAAGATGCTGCTGCTGGCGGGGTCGTATTTACTTCTCGTGCTGCATGTCTGCGGCAGTCACCAGAATAAAGATCCTGGCCATGAGGGCGCTGTTGGCTGAGGGGAAAGCAATGGTAAGGAGCTTCTTCAAGATCGGGTCCGAGTCGGTAGTGTGGTGTGGCGCATCAGCCAGCACTTGGGGCGGAAAGAAGTGTGCCTCCCAGGTACTGCTAGAGGTCAGACACAGAGTACATGGATGGAGAGCTCCAATCCGCAGTTCGCACGTAGACCAAGTTAGCACTTGTAATGATGGTGCCCATGGGAAAAGGCAAGTGCCCAGGCTTCCCCCTTCCCCCAGAGCTATTGACGGGACCGACTCAGTCCAGTCCAGCCCGACAGACCAACCAGGGCCTCTGAATGTGCTCCACTTTGCTCTCTGCCCCGCTATATCTCTCGGCAAATATGGTTACTGTACCCGCGACTTCCTTCCTCCATTTTCATCAAAAAGGTTGACTGAAGTCTCTCTTCTGCTGGCAGTTTCCAGCTGCCAAGGGTGAGGGGAGCCTTGTGTGCAGAGTAAACTACTCAATACATCTTGCCCTGTATCCGTCTGTTTGAATGTTGCTTTTTTTTCTTCCTTTTTTTTTTTTTTTTTTTTAAGGGGCGGGGCTGCTCAGGTGCCCACCAGCCACACTTCCCCTCTACCCCTTCCAAGATTAATCTCGTCAAGGTTGCCCCTGCAGGACCCTTGCGGGCCACCTGCACCTCGATGGGTCCACTATCTCCAGGAGAGATGTACATACATACTATACGAAAAAAGTTATTACCACCAAACATGCGGCCACCAGCGTTATTCCAACCCAAGACAGTCAGCAGTCCAGGTCTCATTCATTGGTCCATCACTTGCCGATGCCACGGCCAAGCCACTTGCGAGCCGCCTCAAGGCGATATTATTGTCCCGTTGCCGCTGCTTGTTGCAACCTCCCGTACGCACCGTTTTCGTCCTGGCTCGAAACCCGCAGAAGCAAATATGTTTTTGATGGGCAGCTGTGACTCGACAGACGGACGGAAGTATTTTTTTTTTTTTTTTTTTTTTTTTTTTTTTTTTACAAAAGCACCAATGAATGCCTGGGCGGACGTTCTTGGACTCGGTTATGAATGCTCGGCTTTTGGCATCGTACAACGTGTGAAGGTTGTGGGAACCGGGTCACGGACGACCACATCATTATGTGTGCGGCGGCACCATCAGTGAGTTCCTGGATCTGGCTGCCGATGACTCAACGGGTGCTCTTGAAGATGAATGGCGGGTTCATCTCATACTCCCTACTACTTCATGACCATCTACACCGACGCTTTCTTCTTGGTCTCTGCGGCTCTCTTCTCCCGATCAGACCGGCTGCCCTGTGCCCTTAGTATTGATTGCCTCAGGGAATCGATCCCGCGGGATGGGCATCGAGCTCGCTCCATCTGGCTGGCTGTTTTGGCTGTGTGGCATTCAGGGTAAGTCCACGACAGGCCCCTTCCTTGCTCTCTTCACAATGGGATCCTCAAGTCACCTGCCTTGTTGGCCGCCACTCATCAAATAAGACCTGGCAACCTGCGACGCCTCGCAGCGCCTTGCAGCTGCATACAACGTGCATGCATGCTTCTGATTGTTGCTTTTCCGTCAGGGCCTGATGAAAACTCTGCAACCTTCGGCGCTGCACTGCTACGTCACGAGGGTATCCTACAATGCACGAATAAGTAACGTGTGGGCCTTTTGTCTGTTACACGGGCGCTGAAGGTCTATGGAACAGGTCCAGGCCCCCAGCGGACGATATCTTTGGGCACCAACGATACGTCACCGTGTGATGATCGAGCTTAGAACTCAGTATGCACAACTATCGTCCCCGCCGAAGGCCTCTTGACCGACTTGGATTTTTAGACCGGGAGGCTTGCGGGGTGTGCGAAGTAGAGCTGTAGCAACTGGTTGACGTCGAGGGCTTGCTTTTCCCGCAGGCAGCAGGGCCTTGTGATCACATCCAACTTGTGAGGTTGACGCCATAGCCACGACGCTTCCTGGCAACACACCCACAGTGTCGACGCCGCGGCTTGGACAGGCGATATCGTGGCAGCACACTAGTTGTTTTGTATTCCGCACCAGCGTAGCATCGGACACTCAGCAATAAAACTAATTGACGTATGTACAGATAGCTTTCGTAGTCTCAGACTACAATGGGGGGCGTGGGGCGTGAGCTCTTTCCCTGGAGCAGGCCAAGGGCTTTCGTGAGGCGAAATGCTCCTCCAGAGGGAAACCAGTCTACTTCCATCACCGTCCCGACCTTCCAACCAACGATGGTTCTCAGTGTTCATTCTAAGTAACGTACCCTGACACTGAAGGAACTCAATGGACATCGCTCAGCCGCTGGGGAGGGGGCCTTGTGCGAGAAGAAGCCCCAAGCTCGGTGATATCCACAGACGGGCCCGTAAGATCAGAAAGGGTTTGTATCCAAGATCACATGGTTCATCGCTCAGAGCTAGATGGCCCTGCCTCTGAGACATATTTGTTGCTCATCAATATGCCGAGAGAGGAATAGTATTGCTGGCGATGTCCATTGCTGCCCAAACCCCTCAGCGAGCGAGCATGCACCCTGGGCTCAGCAATGGATGTGCCGCCATCTCATCACGGCCGACTGGGTGCCGCGTTGTCCGCCTGCCTGTGACGAAACCCCACTTGTAGTGGACACTGTCACACAATACAGTGGTCAGAATGAACCAGCATCATGGTATCTTCAGCTCAGAATCATCATACAGCCCACTGGGGATGCTTCTTTTTCTGAAGACCAGGGCCAACGACAATCAGCTTGTGAGACTCGCCCTGTGTACCTGTATTATAGAGACCGAAATCGGATCTAATATTCAAATACAGCCATGCGTTGAGTGGTCCTCATTACCACCCTGCTGCTCAGGAGGTCAACTCAGTCATCAAGCGTGGGCTTAATACATCTCATGCTTGGACAATACAGCAGGAGCTACACAATGCCCATATCTAATTTACCGAGCATAGACTCGCCCCTTCCATTCCATGTAGACGGCATAGGACTTCTTGCCACAGTCTGGGGTTTCCCCGGAATCCCTGGCTCTTTCCTCGTGTAGATGTCCACACTTCCGCCCTTTGTTCGCTAACCCTTTCCAAATCGGGCACAATTGTTCTTTCAACTTGATGTATTTTATTTCCCTTATTGTCATGACTAATGATTCCTAGGCCATCTTCGTTGCAAAATGTCCGGCTGGTCCGTGCAGCTATCATGTGCAGTACTGTGATTATACACGGTCTCGCAAAGCTCTGAGGTTCTTTTTCGGGTAGGCAAGTCTGGTTTGACGAATATCGGCAGGCGTCATTCACTTGCCCCCGCCCCCCCCCCCTTTCGCCAACCTCTTCTCTCTCTCTCTCTCTCTCTCTCTCTCCTCTGCGCGGTTTCCCAACCACCGCTCGAAGCGCCCTCCCTCCCTTGAGCTCGTCAGGCTGTGTGGTACAGACCCCGCAGGCTTGGTGCGTGGGCGTGCTGCATTCTGATCCAGGTAGCTGTCATCAGCTCCGCATAGATTTCTTCGGTGAGGCAACACCAGCGAGAGATGGAACAGTCTACTCTACGTCCCACAGGAACAAGGCACTTGTGCTACGACGCCATTGTGGAAAATCTAGGCTATCATCATCATCATCATCATCATCATCATCATCATCATCATCATCATCATCATCATCATCATCATCATC
>JACWRQ010000017.1:51240-183599 GCA_014849955.1 Cryphonectria carpinicola | reverse complement strand
TATTAGCTAGTTTTTCCTATAAGTTTTCGCTATAATTATAATTTCTCCATTTTATAAGATATTAGTATTTTCTTTCTTATTTTCATATATTTAATATCTATTCTACTTTATATTATTATTTATCTGGTTCTAGATTGATATTATATACAAATTCTATATCTGCTAATACTAATTCGAGAAGCAAAATATAGAAAACTAGATATAATCTCTTATAAGGAATTATAAATTTGTAGTTAACTAGAGAGATTTTTTATAAAATTTGAAATAATCTAAGTTTCTTATAATTTAATTTATCGCTTAATTATATTATTTTGATATTTTTATATTGCAAGTAGATCTTATTTTCTTTCTATAGAATTAATCTTTTAATCTTTTTGGAGTTTATATAATATATTCTAGTATTTTTTGCTTTTGCGATCTTTTTTTAGAAATCTCTATAGATTTTTTTTAGTCTTATAGCTTTTCTATCTGCTTTTTCAGCTTATCTGCTGAATATTATCTTATAATATGCTATAGAATTGTATTTATAAAGTGCATAGAATAAGAATACTCTTATAATATTTATATTTGTGCTATTATATGCAAACTCTGCTAATAATAATAATTTGATCTAGTTATCTTATTTCTAGTTAATATAGCTTTATAGATATTACTTAATAATCTAGTTTATTTATTCTATTTATTTATCTATTTTAGAGTAAAATATTATAGATATTTATTATATTGCTCTAAGTTATTTTATAAGTGAGATTCAAAATTTGAATATAAATTTCTTATCTCTATTAGAAATAATTTCTTATAATATATTATATCTGCTTATAATCATTCTAAGGAATATATATGCAAGATTTTCTAATATATTATTTTTCTTATAGAGAATAAAATATATATATTTATTTAATTTATAAATTATTATTAAAATGCTATTATATTGCATCTTAATTAAGAGTTTTTATAAGAGAAATAGCTTAATAATAAAATCTAAGCTAATAAATTGCTAAATAATATTAAATATTAGTAGAGATTATAATAGCTTATAAGATTTATATTAATTCACTTTATTTTTATTGCAATTATTGCATTTTTTGATAATTTTAATAATCTATTTCTTAAATTCTAGAAGATTCTAATATCTTTTAATTCGCTTATATATTACTCTGATTCCTTAATATATATAAGCTAATATATTATATATTTCCTTAATATATTTATTTTATTCTGCAGATATTATCTATTCTAATGCTTTGCTTTAATATTTGATTCTGAGAGTAATATTTAATTTCTTATATATATTGATAAGATCTCTATTTTTATTAATTGCAAAAATATTCTGAATTTCTTCTTTGATTTTATCCTAGTAATCTGCTTTTCTGCTAAAAGCATCTGCTCTAGTATTCTCCTTGCTTTAGATATAAATAATCTTGAAATTAAACTAAAATAGATATTCTACTTATTTTACTTATTATTAGTTAAGATTTTTTATTATTATAAATATAATAAGATTCTTATAATTTGAAAATATTTTAATTATATATTTAGCATCTATAAGATAATATTCCTATTCTTTGAATAATTCTATTATAGCTAAAATTCTTTATCTAATATTCTATATTATAATTCTAATCTATTGAGTTTCTTTGAGAAATTAGCAATTATCTATAGTTATTTCTATTTATTGCATTAATTAAATTCTATGCTAAATACATAATCTAATAAATCTATATAGAGCTTATATTCTTTATTAAAATCTAATTTTTCTAATATTAGATTTCTAATAATTAATTCTTTGATAATATTAAAAGCCTGATTTTCTTCTTTTTGCTATATAAATAGTATTTCTTTCTTAGTAAAATTAGTAAATAGCTATGCAATATCGCTATATTTGCTAATAAATTATCTATAGAAGTTAGCATATCTGAGAAATACTTTGATATCTCTAATATTCTTTAGTTTAGGCTAATCTCTAATTGCTTGAATTTTATCTTTCTGCATTTTAATATATCCTAGCTTAATTATATATCCGAGATAATTGATTTTCTAGATATAAAAATAGCTTTTTATTAGTTTCACTAGGAGATATATATCTTGAAATATTTAGAGTATTTACTATATATTCTGCTTATATTCTATAAGAGTTTTGAAATAAATAAGAATATTATCAAAATAAATAATATATATAATATCTAAGAATTCGCAGAAAATATAATTGATTATTTCCTAAAAAGATGCTAATATATTAGTTAATCCAAAGAGTATAATCAGATATTTATAATATCTATAGCAAATTCTAAATATTATCTTCTATTTTTCTCTCTCTTTGATGCAGATATATATATATATTTCCTTAAGATCTAATATTATAAACTATTATATGCCTTATAATTTATCTCTGATTTCTTTGAAGAGTAGCAATAGATATTAGTTTTTGATAATAATATTATTAAGCTATCTATAATCTATACAAAGTTAGAATCTTCTATTTTTCTTTGGTATAAATAGGATCAGATATTCTGCTAGTAATTATAATAGCCTGATATATCCCTTTTTCAGATTCTTATCAAAGTATTCTCTAAATATTTCTAATTTTACTTTATCAAATCTATAAATAGAGAAAAACTATAATTAAATTTCTTCTTTTAGTAATATTTTGTAATTATATAAGCTATATTCTGGAAATCTTATATCTAATTTCCCTTGGAATAATTTTGTGAATTTATAATACTTTTATAGTATTCTAGCAAATATTAGTATTAATCTATTCTTCTCTATTTCTACTATTTAGAGAAATAGGAGATATTATTAAATATTCTTTCTTTTATTTGCTATTTGCCTTTTTCATAGATTAAAAGCAATATTATACTCTGCTTAGCTTTTATATTTCCTTATAATATCTAATGCTTCTAATTATAAAATTCCTTTATAATTCCAGAATCTATATTTCTATTATTACTCTAAGCTAAACTATATTTCTAAGAGTTTGCATATACTTATTATTATATTAATCTGCTAATATTCTAGTATTATCTTTGCAAATTTATTATTGCTAAATCCTTCTCTATAAGCTATTAATTCTACTAATTTGAAGATATTTATAGATTTATTTGAAGCTTTTCTCCTTAAATATATTTTAGTAATTAAATTTATTCTTTCGCTATTAATTATAATCTTCCTATAAATAATAGCATTATCCTATAAAATCTAGCTAATAATCTAATTGATTCAAGAATTATGCTTCTTAAGCTATAATATTCCTAGTATTAGCTTATATTATATTATTTCTATAATATTTAATATAATAGAAATTATTTTGCTATAAATTACAATTAGTAGATAATTAATCTCTATATTAATAATATTTTAGCTATAATTGATATTTATTCTATTTATAATTCTAAATATATAGATTTCTATTTTCTTATGCTATAAGATCTTATCTCTATTAATAATTTATAAGGATATAAAGTTTCCTTATATGCTATTATCTAATAATATATTATATTATTTTCTATTAATCTTTGCTTCAAATATTATATATGCTATATTAGCTCTCTAAGTTATATAGAGGGATTATATCTCTAGTTCTGATTATCTATTATCTCTTATAAGCAATTCTATTCTTTTGGAGCATTTTTTGCTGCTTGCTAAGCTAGTTTTCTAGCTTCTCTTTAATATTTTCTATATAATATTAGAGCTTTAAGAGCTTCCTTTGCCTCTTAGTCCTATTCCCTAAATTCCTTAGTTATAGTTTCTCAGAGCTTTCTATCCTAATATTATTCCTTGAGTTTCTAAGGATTATAGATATCGCAATTTTTATATAAATAATCCTACTAATTATCCTTATTAATAATATATTTTATAGGAAATTATTCTAATAATCTAATGATTATATAATTTGATTGCTAATTAATTTTAACTTTGAATCTAAGATTTTCTTTAATATAGAGAATTATTAGTCTATTTCCCTTTAATCTAATTAGAAATTAATTATTGCTGATTTTATTAAATAGATAGATTATATAATTATAGAAGATATATAAAATCTATCTTATATTATAGTAGTAAAGATGCCTAGGGGAGATTCTGAGATTTTCTCTATTTTTGATTAACTAATTGCAATATTAAATCTTAGTAATTGCTTATCTAAGCAGAATTCCTAGAATCTAATATTTAATATTAAATTATATAGCTTAAGATTATTGCTTTTCTTTATCTATCAGATTAAGAATTTACTATAGGCTTTATTCTAATTCTGCTATAGCATAGTTATAGTTAAAGGTTTCTGATAATTCTATTTCCCAGCTGCTAATTAATTATTTAGCTAGTTATTATTTCTGCAAATATTCTCTAAATACTTATTCTATAATATTTAAGATATCTATATTACTATTGCTAAATGCCTATTTATAGTATAATTCTATTTTTCTATATTACTTAAGAAACTATTCTAATACTTCTTTCTTGCTGAGATATAATATATATTAATTATTATAGTAGGCTATCTAAGATAGTTATTGATAATCGAAATCTATAATTTGCTCTAAGTTTTAATTAGGGTTAAAGTAATTTATTAGATGCTATAGATAATTAATGCAATATTCGCAGATTATTTCAGATATATAGTAGATTCAGCATTTAATATCTATATAAATGCATTAATTTATATATTATATGAGAATATTGATTTATCATTCTACTATATTTATCTATTATCCTTCTAGAATAGATTGCTATTATAGCTTCCTTAAATGTTAATATTCTTACATAAAGTAGCTATATTTTCTGCAATTAAAGCATTTGATATTATTATTTATTTATTATTATTTATATCAATAAATTGCATCAATTTCTATTAATTCTATATATATTATTCTACTATAGGCTATGCTAAAGTATTTCTAATTACTAGATCCTTTATTATATTAGTATTTTTTCCTTATATTAGCTTAGATATATATAATTTAGAGAATATAAGCTTTCTCTTATTTTTCCAATCTTTATTTATATTATCTATTATCAATCTTTATAATAAGTATAATAAAATCTATTAGCTTTATAGATTATTCTGCATATATAAGATTATCTTTAATCTTATCCTTAAATCTATTATAATACTAGGCAATAAAGGCTATATTATTCTACTATAAATATAAGAAAGCCTTTTAGAACTCTATAATATATTTAGCTGCAGATTTAATTTGCTTAAGCTTAAGAAGCTCTTATTTAGCTTTATACTCTTTATCTATATTACTAAAGATATCTTTAAATGCTTATTCAAGATTATCGAAATTATTGAAAATATATTTAATATTCTTATCCTATTTAAGCTTATTATACTTGAAGTAGTTCCTAAGAGTAGGTTTAAATCAAGTAAATATATTTTCCTTAAGTTAGATTCTAGCAAAAATAATCTTATTAGCTTTTTTCAGGAATTTCTTTTCTTTATAGTAGAAATAGGCTTTGCATTAGATCAAAAAAGCCTAGAGAATATAATATTCTCTATTATATAGCATAGAGGCTTCTATTTTATAGTAAAACTCTTTGCTATTTAATTTCTATTCTTTAAATTCCTTAATATATTTCATAAATACTTTAATTTAATTAGTAAAATTAATAGTACTATTACTAATAGATCTAATTAGAATTTAGAAAGCTATTATATTTCTATATTATTCAAGAAATATATATTAAATTATTCTTAAATAAGAGTTATCAAAATATAATAAATACTATAGTAATCCTAAGATTCCTAAGTACTAATTGAATTTATGCTAATAAGAGCAATATCAAAATATAAATCTTTGAATACAGAAATATATAAATCCTGATAAGAGTATAAGTATTCACTATCTTTGGAGCTATTTAGTTATATAATAAAAGAATACTTAGATTAACAACTAAAGAGCTATATATAATAATCTATCTAATGGTAATAAATATATCTTTATATATCCAGCTTTTCAGTATAGATCATCTGGCTTACTGTGATCCGCGCCTTAGTGATTCAGTGAGTAGCTTATTCTTTCCATTGTGATCTAACCCTAACCCTTGCTTATGTAATCTCTGATGATTATCCGATGTTGGGTTGTGACACCTGGTCCCTTCACTGGCGGGGCCTGTTCCGTGACCTGCATGTTGGATAGGTCATAACAAATATTCATAATTATGATTCCTTTATCAAACCCTTTCTTATTATCTCAATCCTTTTCCCACATTTCTCCTGGTCTATCATAGTCCAGGTGTGTCCAGCTTTACCATTATCTGAGCTTAGCATACTGTCCGCATATATAAGCGGTGCTAGTGAAGACTTCCAGGGAAGCTGACGAGCCTTTCGCGTAATGAAAATGGTCGAAGTGAGAAAGACTATAGAGAAGGCAGCGAGGATGAAAAGCAAAGACATCCAAAGCCATTCAACGTGTATATAAGTTTTCGTCTCGAGAACGTCGCCGTGCACCGTTGTTGCGTTCGGTCCCTGCATGAGACGATGCGTGATGGCCTTGGCTACCTCGTCACTTGTCTTCGGCACGTCTCCATTGTTATTATTGTGGAGCGCGCTGGTGAAAAAGTCGGTCTGTTCCTCTGAATAAGTCTCGGTGTCGAAAAGCTCCTCAAGACCTTCCATAATGGCTATCAGGTCCCATGGATTGACGAAATATGCGTGGTCTCCGGGGAAATCTTCTTCAAGGGGCTCATAGATGTAGGTAAAGTGGGATTCGCTCACGCCTGTCTTGTTCAGCCCGGAAGTTCGTACAGAACCATTCTGCAAGGATCCATCAAGGTAGCTATAATTTTCAAATGAGAGCGCGCATAGGTCAAAAAAGCACTCATAAGCCCGCAAAGTATCCAGCCAGGTAGAGTCGCAGGATGTTGCATCGTCAGATAATTCGTCTGTGTTGTTGAACCACACCACGCCCATCGCAAAGAGATTTGCGGCACGGCTGCCACTGGTGTTCATATTCACTGTTGTGTTCAGCTCAGTGTGGCCAAAACCATGGTGCACATCGTAGTAAGAGTACGAATATAGCTTGAACCCAGACGGGGTGGTGTACGTGCAGTTTATCTTCTGGTCTCCGTACAAGGTGGCGTTTGCGTCGTGACAATGATTGTCGCAGTCCTGAATGGTCTGTGCCGTAATGTCCGAGCAGGTCGAAGAACAAATACCCAGAGACTGAAAATCCGGAAACGTGCAATTAAAACCGGGACAGGAAAAGGGGTCGGTGCTTTCAACGCCGTATAGTGCCGAAACTGCAGCTGCCATTACATCCCAATCTCTCGAATTGCCTATAGCCAGGTTAGTAGGAGAGTCCTCCGTTGGCAGTGTATACTATGCCATGTACTCACTGATAGCACCGCCTGCACCTGTTATTCCTGTGTCCCCATTGTCGTATGCTTGAGAGCGTGGCACAGAGGAGCGAAGCCCTTGAGCCACAGTACTCTGGTCTCTATAGACAAGAATTTGCTGAGTGAAGGGGTCAAGCACCAGGGCCAAAATAGTGATGAAGCACCCGAATAACGAGACGAAGGACGCCGCTCTCTTCGCCTTCCAAAGGAAAGTCAAAGAGCCCCAGGGACCTCGGCTCGCATCGTCATATGTTTGCAGGTACTCAAGGCTAAGCAGATATCCAGTCAGCCGCAGCGCACGAGACACCTCAAGGAGACAATGGCGCACCGCGACCTAGGTCCTCCCAAGTAGATCCATTTTAATTGACTTATACCCTCCGATACCGGCATGATCATTGCAGCCTTGGAAGCGGTGGAAAGAATGGAAATCACCGCGTTCGGTGACACCACCCAGTCCCAAGATGTTAGAAGTTTCCCATCAAATTTGATGAGAACGATGACCATGGCAATAACGCAAGCGATGCTGAACAAGGCACTGAGCATTTGGACCCACCAACCCTCGGCATGTGGCAGCTCGTCTGATGTCGTGGACTTTGTTGTGGAGGTGTGGTACTCATCTTTACCAGATTCGGCCCTGAGATCGTGACTTTGGCCGGGGTCAACCGTAGTAGTGGTGATATACTCGGAATGGCTTGTAATTGAAGCTGGACTGCCTGTCGTCTGCCGAGGTGATACCGAACCTGACATGCGATGATCATCGACGACTCCGTGATGCTCACTGTCCTGAAGGTCCAAATAGGGATCGAATTGGTCTGCTGAATTATACTGTTCGCCAGCCATTCTGGACGGTAGATATAATCTAATAAGCCGTCGGGCTAAATATGTGCTCGATTAAAAAAAATCAGGAACGGGGGATTAATTATGACGAAAAGCAAAAGCTGGGAAGATCGGGACAAGCAAAGCTTTTTATGGCTGCAGGTGGACCGTCGTGATATCTGTACGATGGATCGTGTACCTTTGAGTTTGATGAGCTGCTACTCTTAAACTCTGGGAGAACGCTTAAACTGCAAATTATATCTTCTCATCAATAGGGTGAAGCGGCTGTATACTGAGATGGAACAGCCGAATTGAGTGATAGCAAAGTCATCGCTGATGTCCAGCAAAGTTCACATGGGGGCTGCATGCTGCGACAATGAGGAGACAGCCACTAGCACGGCCACCTTCTACAATGATTGTTAGGGCGACTTCTGGACTATTGCCCATGCATGGTTTGTGAGTGGACCCCGAGACTGTTTCACAATAGCGCAGCGTCACGGGACGTTGGGGGCTGGCATTCAGCTCAGACCTGTGCATGTATTGCGTGCACGACTTTGAGGGCTGCGAAATCGATCCGTCCCAGATTTCCAGGCAGTTTCTACGGTATCAGCTGGCCTATGGTCGACTGCATGAGTATGTGGCTCGCACATTACCACGAGTGCTACAAGTGGGGGCCTCGCGTCTCCTGCCTGGCCACCACTGCCTCAGTTTCTCGGTGCTTCCACAAGCTGAATTCTTCGACACCCACCTCTGCTTATGCCTGGATCAGGCATCAAATTATGGGTCAAATCTTATTCGCTGAGTTAATCAGCTGGAAGCATCAGAGATAGGGGGCTAAAGGCTGTGTAGATAGGCTACCTAGGGGTTGTGTCAAGATCAGAGAAGGATCCCCAGTCATGTTGCATATGAAGTCTGTCTACAGCCTGGCCTGTGTGCTGAAGCATTATGAAAATAAAAAAGGAAACCATGACATTTGTCAATTTTTTTCTCTTGTTTTTTTTTCTTGACTACCCTTGAAATAATTAAGATCCTGGATTTATGTTTGGGCAACTAGGAATTCGTTAAAAAAAAATCCTTGATTATTGTTCGTCCTGCATATAATTCTGGCCTACACGAGCCCCCTCCATCTCAAACGGCACATTATCCTGGGCCTAGGAACATTATTCGTCTTCCTTGCCATCGCAATCGAGATTCTGCAATGGGTCTCCAAGAAGAACAACGGCTTAGCCACGAGCAACCAAAAGCTTCAATATCTCTGGTCATTCGGCCTAACCGTCATTCTGATCATTCTCGCATCGACATGGGCGCGAGTCTTCTTTCAAGCATCAATGGTAGCACCTTGGATACATATGCACAGCGGTGCTACAAGTGCAGAGCGCTCTGTCCTCTTGGACTACACTTCGATGCTGCTGCTCGAGGCTCTGGTGCGCGCCTTACGGAACCGCTACTGGATGGTGGCCACAAGTGGATGTACAGGTCTGATTATCCAGATGGAGATCATCTTCTCGACCAGTCTCGTCACCCTAATGCCGACGGATATGATTGACTCGTCTTTTCTGATTACACTTATAACCTACTTTGGGTACGAGAGCTCTATGTCCAACGCCACGATGCAGTCGGCGTCTATAAACTCGAGATATATTACCATGGGCCTGACACTTGCGAACCTGTCGTATCCAGCTGGTGCCGGTGCCACATTAACGTATCCGGAGTTCGATGCCACGCTGCCGAATGATGCAGAATTAACTGCGACGGTGGCGGCATTTGAGGCTGATCTGGAATGCAAGACAGCACATGTGAATCTGAGCTGTGAACAAACCATGTATATCACTGATGCCGACTTCGAGACTTGGGAAACCACCACGTTCGCCAGCTTGGCGTCGAGTAGTTGCAAGATGGCGGCTAAGTTCGCCATAACATTCGACTTAAATAAGACAGATCCACTACCTTTCAGTCGAGTACTAATAGGGCAGTGTGATGACGCGGCCGGGGAGGATGGCAACAGGGTGGTATTCGTATTCGGGCTTCCGATCTTGACGTGGACGAGCAATACAACAGGCCCTGGCGGGCTCTATGGCGAACCTGATGAGTGTCGTCTGGGCGAGTCGTCATCAATTATCTGCAAGCCCTCTCACCGAGTCAGACGAGTCGGTATCAGGAGGAATGGGACGCTGATATCGACGTCCCCTGTTTCCTCTGACAACTCGACACAGGAGGATGATGTTCTTTATTTGGCCTCGTGGACCACCGCAGAGTCTGTATTCAACGAGACGGCCTGGCGGCTTGCTTGTCGGTTTTGAGGAAAGCATCGCATCAGGAAGCTGGCGGCTGGCCGTACAGAAGAACGCTACGATTAACGTTGATGGGCGCTCAATCGCAATTTACGGCAACGAAGGCCGCACGAACATAAGCATTTCGGCGTTGCTTGACACGGACTACTTACAAGGGATCTTCACATCGTATTACAAGAAACACGCTGCACAGCTCGCCCGGGCAGGCTTGACGTTTATCTCGTCAGCGGCGTCCTCGGGGAGCATAACGATGCTCCAAAATCGGTTGCTATTCCAGCCCCTGGCAAGCCATACCATGTTTGTATTACTTGCTCTCACAGGCCTCACGTGTATTCGGGTGTGCTCAACCAAATGCGTTTCACGACGCAAGCTATTGTGCCTGCTCTGCGGGTAGCCCTTACATGCCGGAGGTATAACAGCCCAGGCACACTAGCCAGCTTAACGAAGAGCCTGACCTCCGATACAAGGCTAGAATTTGTTTCCCATGAATATCAGCGTGATACCCATGAATGACCCCTTCAGCTCGTCCTCGTTGCTGGTCGATACAACCATCTCCAACACCAGTAGCGCTCAAACTGTCCCGTTTGGCGTTACCAGCTTCTACACCATGCGAGTTAACGCTAACTTGGGCAACTTGCTCGAGAACGAGGTTTTCTCGGTCGAGACAGGAACCATGTATAGTAACGTGCTCTCCACATGGGGATCCGTGTCGCCCTCGCCCAACCGCACCATTCACGTTGAGGCGATGGGCTGCAACGAGACGCTGGAAGTAGTCTATGTGAATATGTACGACTTTTGCCAATGTCGACTTGCAGATCGTAGCTTCGAGGCCGATGGAGCCTCCTGTTTCCACATGCGAGATGCCCACGGCGGCAACAGCGAATACGACCCAGCCTATCATGTTGTCACTCACGGCGTACTACCCCTCGACGTGGGATGACGTTGCTAGTTCAACCTCTCCATTTAAGAACAATATCATATTCGACGACTACATGGAAGCGAATATAGGCCCGAGGATGGCCCGCGGACGACCATCGCCAGAGGACAGCTGAGGTTGGTCCCTCCTTCTGGCGATCCACGGCGTCATTGGCGCAGACTCGTCATGTGAAATCTAAGACTCATGCAAAGGGCAAGAACGATGCAGAGCAACAGGTGTCTAGAGATTGCGATTGCGACCCCTAACTTCGATGCCTGAGGTCAGACTCTGAGCTGGCCCCATAAAGCTTGTTTGTATCCGAGCTGTGCCGAAGCAGGGCGATTCGCAACTACCCTTCCAAAGGAACTAGAGCTTTCTATAGTATGTTTAAGTGTCTTCCCTCACTTTCTTTTCTATTTTTTTTCCTTTTTTTCCCCCCTTATCTTTTTCTTCTTTTGCTTCTTCTATTTTTAAGAAGATGTGGGTGGTCGATATTATATTGTTTCCCTTTCTGGGTAATTGTTCCCCTGCTCCGGCCCGGCCCGAGACCTGCAAGTCGACGAGGTTGCAAGGGTCCCATGGGCGGTGGAGGGTGAACCCCAATTTCTGTCCTATGCCTAAAAAAAAAAAAACCATTGCCAAGGGCCTGGATCCCATGTCACGGGTTTTCAGATAACTGCGGATGGCAGTAACCGTCGGTTTATCGCCTAGGTGGGCCACTTCCTGAAAAGTAAGGCTGGCTGCCAGATCAATTTGTGCCAAGCCTAGTGGATCCCTGGCCCGTAAATTTGTGTCCATACTGTGGGCATTGTGTAGCTTCAGGCCTTCAATCAGCTTAGTCTGGCTGACCTTTCCTTCCTCTTTCCTTCTGTACCATAACACACTCACTGGATGGAGTTGTTCCCTTATTTATTTATATTTCTCTTTTTTGGGGGGGGTGGGGGGTGGGGGGCTGTCCCTAAAAAGCCCGGCATTTTTAATGAATTATTTGATTTTTGTAGCAATAATTACGTTAAGCAAAAACTTTTTATAGATCACGCATAAGCAATA
Organism: Cryphonectria carpinicola; assembly: GCA_014849955.1. Classification (NCBI taxonomy): domain Eukaryota; kingdom Fungi; phylum Ascomycota; class Sordariomycetes; order Diaporthales; family Cryphonectriaceae; genus Cryphonectria; species Cryphonectria carpinicola. The sequence goes on along the minus strand of JACWRQ010000017.1, from coordinate 171,188 downwards.
TTATTTAATCTCATACTATTGACTGAAAGAAAGAAAGAAAAACAAAACAGAAATGATTAATGCATTATATTTTCAAAATAGTAGCACATCATGCGACACTGAATATAATTTTTGATTGGAACGCTCTTTATGCGAGGGGTAAAAGGCTTATAGTGCTAAGGCACTGAAGAGAGTAGAAAAGAAAAGAGAAAAAGCCACCAGGCAGAACTATCTGAGGCTATCAACAGGTCTGGCTGTTGGCTGGCTGGCTATTGGGGCCGTGCATGGCCCTCACACACGCTTTCTTTCTTTTTCTTTTCTTTTCCCTTCCTAACACATTACAATCGTCATTAACCATCTAGGGATTCAAGCACCTTGTTTTTCTTTTCTATTCAATTTTTTCCTCTTTTGTCTTTTCCATTTCCATCTCCCTCCCAGCAGCTCGGTTTTGAGAAAATTTTATCCAGCGTTATTCTTCCCTTTGTTTACCTCAAGACATCGATTTTCCAGCCATTGTCTCTCTCCTCCTCTCCCGCTCGCCTCTCCACTGCATCCCCCAAGCCCATTCCACCGCGACAAGGACACTTAATACTACAACCAACAACGCCAGGCCAGAGAACGCCATGGCGGGGCCGACGAGCGCAATCAAGCTATCCACGAGGGCCACGCCGACGGCCGCCATGCTGCATCTCACTAGATTGTTCACGGCGGTGCTTCCCGCCCCGCTGCCCGGGTACAGGTCGGACACGAGCGTTGTATTGATAGCAAACACAGCGTTGGACGTCGCAGCGATGAGAAACTGGAGCATCAGCGGCAACGCAATCCAGCCAGGGCTCCCCGCCGCAGCTAGGCCAGACTCGGCCGGTGACAGTACGGTGAAACCGAACAGAGCCGTGGCAATGACAAATAAGCCCGTCATCCAAGGGATGTGACGGAGGCGGGCGTGCTCGATGGGGAAATCCGGCGACAAGGATTTTCTCGTCTTGGAAGGGGGTGGTGCGTCCGGGTACAGCTCCAGATACCGCTCCTCGTAGCGCATAAAGTCCCGCGTCATCAGCTTGCCCGCGATGGTTGAGCCTGCGATGGTGCCAAGGCCTGTATATATGAGATTTTAGTCAGCAAAAAATAACCAAAATGGAGGCTCAATATAATTATGATGTGCCCTTGCAGAACAGAGCCGAGGTATGTCTTTGGATTGCGTTGAGCCATTCTAGGCCAGAACCTTAGTAGCCTAATATCGGTCCGCGTCTGAAATGCTAGGGCTGCGAGACGAAATAGATCAGGTTCTAACTTACCATTGGGCAGAAATGCTAATCCGAGAGTCAACTCGTTGAGGTTAAACCGTCGGTCGAACAAATCAGTCGTGCTAGCAACAACCATGCTCCAGACAGTGTAGACCATGCCCCCAAAGACGAGGGTGACTAAGATGTCTTTCTCCAAGAGCATTTTTAGTGGTCCGAGGAATGTCTTGGCTGTGACCTTGGGGGTGTGAGTACTGCTCTCTGCATCTTCCATGTATTCGGGCTCTTTGAATTTGTGAATGATGGGTCGGTGGATGCCCGTGAGTCGCTGCGTGCCGTTACCAGCAATGCTCCTAAGGGTCTCCGGGAGGAACACGATGATGACAAGAAGCACAACACCGGAGATAATGGTGAGAAAAATGAAGATGGCACTGATCAGTGGTCAGTACGATTCAAAAGTGTTTCAAGTCGATGACCCAGTGAAGCGCTCTTACCGGAAACCAAGAAAATTGCCCAATATTCCACCCAGCACGGGCCCGACGGCAATACTGAAATTTCGAACTAGAGGAGGAGGTAAGCCAGGAGTTTGGACCGGGTTTTCATAGACTGAAGCGACCTACTGGCTTGATAAAATCCAATAAAGGCACCCCTCTCGAGCGGCGTAGCAATATCCTGGATAACCCCGTTTCCTATTTTTTGTCAGCTCCAAAACACCTTTTTGAAGTCTAACTGCTTTTCATACCAATACTAACGGTCGACGCACTGCCGGCTGACTGCAGACCGCGGAAGACTAGCAGTACTGCGAAGTTCGGCGAGAAGCTCAACACAATGTTCGCGATGATGTAGACTGAGAAAGAGCCTACGTATACCATACGGCGCCCTAGCGTATCAGAAAGCGGTCCCCAGAAGAGAGGAGATATCCCTTGGATGATCAGATATGACGTGATAGTGAGAGAGACTTCACCCATGCTCACATTCAGATCCTGGAGCACAAATCAGTTTCTATAAGGTCGCGTTATTTCGGTATACTCACTTCTGTGATAGCATCAAGAGCGGGAAAGTAAATATTTGAAGACAAGCCTGAGAAGAGGCCGGCTGCTCCTATGATAGCCACAAGGTTCCACTTCTGTCTCTTGTTGTAAATGTGGAACGGCTGTTCTTCTGAGACTTGCGGTCCAGATACGGCTTGTGATGCAGGTGCTTTGTTGTTGTTTGCCTCTGACATCCGGCCATCTTCGAGTTCTTTCGGTGTCACGAATGAGCTTTCCGATGCCAGGACTGAGACGGAAGCCTCAGTATGAGAAACAGACCGGTTGCCGAAGCGTCGGCGGGAGCCAGAGGTGATGTTTTCTTTATCCATGGCTCTCTATATCGCTGCTGTCGTCATGAGGACTGTAAGGATGAGGAGAGAGAAGGTGTGTTAGAGCTATTTGGTACAAAAGATGAAACTTCGTGGGATCGTAAAATAGAATACTTCTGTTTGGAGTATAAGTTGGACAAGCCGACAAAAAGGAAGTAAGGCCAAAACATGAAGATATAGGGGATACAAAAGGCTATTTCACAGGAGTCAATCTTACATATCATAATGCGGCATTGATGCCCAAGATCACGTTTTGGATTGTTCTTGCGCTTTGCTTTGCGCACTGATATTGTGATCTTCCCCGTCTAGACAGCAGGCCATAGCTCCCACACCCTTGTCCGACAATTAGTATTATCATCGTCCTAAGGCAATCAACGGCCTGCCCGATGCCTTAACAAATTGTACGACTATCCAAAAAAACGCACTGATCTCAAAGTAAAAGACTCGTATCCATCTCCACCCGATAAATACTTTAAAACGAACCCGAGTCGATCCAGATTTTGAAACTATCGCCAAGAGCTGTAGAATACGAATGCTCCACGCTTTGGGAATACCATTTGGCAGATTTGGCAGCGCCCAATACAGCCGTGCCTAGCTGTTCAACTGCTGCGAGACCAATTACTTGTACAATTGAGCACTATGGTTGATTGAAGATCTTGCGAAGGGAAAGAAAAAAAGAATATAAGAACAATTGCAACTCGAGTATGTATTCACAGGCCCGCCGGCAGCCCCGTCGCTAAGCTATAGGAACCCTAGGCCTCGTGGAAAGCAAGGCTATTTCAATTACCAATTTTGGAAACCCATTTGCTTGTTCTAGAGTTAGGTTGAGGCGCTTTCGCTCTGGGAGCGCATCTGTGGACATTGTCATATTCCTTCTTAGGCTCATGTCTAACCGAAGGCAGGTGGAACCGCATCGTACCGAAGTCGGTGTGATTGTCCACACCGACGCCCTTGATTCCCTATCCCAGTGAGCCCGAGGGCAAAGATTTCTATGTTGTCGTCGTTGGGCTCATTCGGACTTGGATTTAGTAGGTCCTAGCATTCGTAGTGTAGTTCCTGGCTCAACTCAAACATGTTCCTCGACCTCAACCTCAACCTTGACCTTGACCCCAGCCCTAACCGGCACATGGTCAAACCGTCTGTAAGCCGAATCAAAGCCTAGGAGGATTTTCTTGTGTCTTGAGACACCGGTCTCACGCAGGGGAGGCTTACACTTTCCATTTTCTTTCCATCACTTTTTACCTGACGCTGACTTCCTCGCTGCAGTATGCATGTCTAACGTAAATCTTTACGACAACTAAAAGGAGTGACCACTCTCAGTGACTGAGAATGGAATAATAGCCTGTAAAGCTGTCGGGTATCAATTTCATCACAGAAGCACGCTCAGGTTGGCAGCCCCGCCTTTGCCTTTGTCAACTTCCCTCTCACGCGTCTTGAACGTCCATGTCGTATCAATTATTGATACCGACACACCTGGCCCAATAATTCCAATGATGAGTCTTCAAGCAAATAGGAATCGCTAGTTCGACCCTCCCTGGGATAGCCCAATTTTTTCCCTCAACAAGCTTTCCAACAATTGCTCAATACTTATCGAGCTAAACATCTCCGTCTCGCTCTCCCACTCTCTGTAGCACCGCGATCACATCATAGCTCTTTTCTTTCATTTTCGGCTCACGAATAGACAAGGCTCTACCTCCACCCGCGCAGGTCTTCTTATGTGAATAGTGATTGAAGCCAATGCCTCTGTAGCGCTTGAAATACCCCCTACTCTTTAATTTACATTTACGAATCCGCTCAGCTTATGCTAACCCATCTCTAGTTTTATCTCCTTTTGAAGTCGCGCAGCGGTCGCTATCCTCGTAATCATCCAAGCGCTTGTGCATGATCGTAGATCCAAGTCAAGACTAGGCAGAATGTGCAAACTCCGCATTAATCTGCGGCGGGCAAGTATTAGCCAAGGCCCTGATCGGGTCGTCAAATGTGGTCGTGGTCGTTCACACAAGCGTTCCAGGTTCCTCAAGAGCTGTCAGATTAGAACAAATTTGAAATGATAAGGGTTGTGGCCGTCTCTGTGCTAGTATATTCTCGATATGCGGTCTTTCCCAGTGGAATCAACGATGGATCCTGCCAACGTTCTGCATTATTGTATCCTCTATACCTCCGTGCTAGACATATTCTCCTCCTCCTCCTCCTCCTCCTCCCCCTTCTCCTGCTTCTGCTTCTGCTGCTTCTCCTGCTTCTGCTCTTCTATCAAGGTCTCCATGCTGCCAAGGAGAAAACCCTTGTGATTCACGTACTCGATCTTCCAATCTTGACATTCAATAGTCCGTACGTCCTCTAATGCCAGTTCTTTTGTGTCCTGGCGGGATGTATACTCGTCCAAAACGAGGATGACAGTCCGAATCCCGCAGAAGAAATCGAGTAATCTCACTGTCCGAGACGCAGACTCCTCTCGCCAGCGCCAGTCGGCCACCAGCACATTCTCCCCTGTATCAATTCGGGAGCCGTAAGATTGATGCAGGCCACTAGTCATAAGCTCCGTGTCATCAATTAGATCGAGGGGCAGCCAAAGAACATCCTGACGTGGGTTGAGATAAAGCGAGCCACCGGGTTGGCTGGAGTGCTGAAAGTAGGCATAGGTCGTCATCGTATGCACGCGGGATTCGTGGCATACGTACAACGCGGTTGGTGCATTGACGTTGTCGTCGTCGAATTCGAGGGGGTCATCATCCAGATCGCGATAAATATAAGTGGTAGGTTTCAGGCACCATTGTGACCAAGTACAGGTAGGACGAAGGCCTAGGATTGACATTTCTTCATCCAGGTAAGCAGCCTCGATAACGCGAGCATTGGGCCAGCTTAGCTCCCAGATCATGAGCCGTAGCTCCATAGGAAGAAGCGGAAATCTAGAGAAAGACATTTGGTGTGGTGGGAGGTCAGAGCTGGGAAAAGCGGGAAAAATTGAGCAAGGACATCTATCAAACGCAGAGTGTTTTCGGGCAAGATCACCGCCGTTTTATATAGCAGCCGCTGTCGACAGGTTTGGGTGGGTTGCATCAGGTGGTAGATTTGCCGTTGCATGCTGCATGCTGTCTATTTTAAACCTCGTTACTTTTATTAGCGGCCAATCATTCCAGGCCTGGGAAACACCGACAGGGATCGTGACCCAATAGAAGCCAGGCAAAGCCCGGAAAGCATCAAGGATTATGAATGTTCGGCGGTATGTTTCTCAACCTATTGGTGGATCCAGTGCACTTTTCCATATCTATAGTTCGTGGTTGGTTTCGCATCTCTGGTCGCAGCGTCCGTGGATGGTTCTATTTCTGTTTGGCCTTGACAGTTCTGGTAAGCTCAATTTTGAAAATGAATTGAAAATGGACGCCGAGACTTGGCCACGGCACATTCTTCAGAGTGAGACATACATTCCCCTTTAACTCATTCCTTAATCACACCTTGGCAGCCTAGGTTCCAATCATACTTTAGTCTTTGGTTCCTCCGGCAGGGAATTGTAGTGAATGAAGTGATAAAAATTTCGATGTAATCCGTGCGGAATTCCCAGATCGAAGAGCCGCTCTTACCAAAAGAGAGAGGGCTTTCCATGTCAAATACGTCCTATAAGAGGTTCATTGCTCTTCCTGACATGTTAGAGTCAAACAATTAATTTGGCAGAATGACTTTGTTTCCCTTGCCAATCCTACGTGCATTGGCAGCACACATCGCCGCCACAATAGCGCTCAAGCAGTGAATGCAACGCAGAAATTTAAATGATTAGCATTTGTTCTTGGGAGGTCAGGATATAAATCTAATGCCATTCAGCTTTCAATAATATTACTACATATTATCAATCGTCGTAGCCTCAACTCCATCCTTCTTTCAACAACACTGGGATCAGATTAAACCTTTCTACGAGCATGAGTATGTATAATATGTGCGCTTCAATGGAAATTTGTATCAATACCTCTTGTACAGACTCATAAACTAGTTGTTCTATACCTGCTCCAGCTCGATACAAAATGGTCTCGATCCCATAATCGTACAAGTTGCACTGCTTTCGTCACTGTCATTCAAGAAAGGACCTGTCGCTCCAAGTCTCTGCTCCAAGCCTTCCAGACCTTGCACTTCAGGATGGAACTTAAATTCGAACGCAGAAGCGTGAGAACAAGGCACCTATAGTGTATCTTGTTCTTACTCCCGGGTCTGTGTGAGTCGAGATCAATAGCGTGAATATGACTGGGGTGGTGCACGGCAGCATAGTCTTGCACGTCGCGGATGTGCCGAGCCACGCGGCGATGTGGTAAAACATGTGATAGAGTGAAGGGTCAAGTGGTTACATCTCAATGTTATGACGTGTCGAGGTCACCAAGGGTTGCCCCCTCACGGAGAGCCAGACTGGTGATACAGAAAGGTGGTAGCAACTACCAATTTAGAGAGGCCTATAGTGCACTATGGTTCCAGTTTGGCGACTAGCAGACCTGGCAAAAATTTGGCAACAGGCAGACGGCAAGGAAAGCTATTCCTGAGATTACTAGAGGCATGTCGCTTACCAAAGTAAAGTATCACCTGTTCACAAGATGATCATCAGAAATACGAAATACAGCGCAGCCCCCACCCCACCCGGCTGCAGCATAATCCAAGTCAACGGCAGGACACCCGTTGCCGGCGTCGAGGTCGCTTTCGTACGCGAACCTAGTCTGACTCCTGCTCCGAGCCCTCCCACATTCCCGCGCCTCCCTTGAAATCATGGGTTTCCTCTGGCGTCGCCCATAAATCAGATAACCATGGATGTTATCCTCGTATTATCTCCCTTTTCTCTTATCGACACCATAGTTGCCCGTGTTCGCAACATAACGTTATGCCAAGCGGCGGCGAACCCAGCGATTTCATGACCTCTAGGTTCAATGTATCGATTGGGCTTGCGGCTGGCGATGGCACCAACATCAGGATGTCGGTGTGATCCCGTCGCGGCAGCCGGAAGAGGTTGTTTGGGGGGATTTTCAAATCCGGAGTGGGGCCGCAATGGATTTGTCGTTGCGTGCCGGCCCACCCTACTAGGTCCCGGTAGGCACGAGTCCGTTATACTATATGTATTGTATCTGTCCTTACTTAGTGCACGGCAACACCTTGTCTTGCATCACACACCACCGACTGCAGTTAATTCTTTAGTGCTAACAACTTGGGACATGTTTGCTTCCTCCATGTACAATAGCGTTTTGGTAAAGCCAGACCCACGATCAGTCCCTCCCAATCGAGCCCTTCTTGGGTCCCAGCATCGACCTCAGTGATGCTAAGTCCTCGGCGCAGTGGGTATGGTTGGAAGTGGGCACACTATCTATTATTAGTAGCACCAATGCTTCGTTTCCCAACACAAGTCCGGTCCTGCCCACGAAGCACGACATCGATCTCGGCGATGGACAAGTAGCCGTGCTCGCCAACAATTTCCCCAAAAAAATACATCATTATCATCATCATCATCAACGACGGCGGTCCGTATGACCGTGATGAAATATACTTCCGGCCCTTCTCTCTGATCTCATTATTGCTGTCTTTCACCTGGAGACTGGAACAAGGGCCTTATGTCCCGCCATGCCACGACCAAGGAGGTTCATTTTGCTACTATCTCAAAAAGACGGCTACCAGGAATCACGACAATTTCTCCTCTTACTCAGATCAACCACCTGGAGCTTCGCATGGGGAGAAAGCCCCGCCCTAATCTGTACAAGGTCACCTGTGCTCGCTTCAGCTCAGAGCCTATCGCGAAACTTCACGCTGTTCTGAGGAAGGTATATCAGGTGAGACCGGAGACGACAGCGTACGAATAAAGTAAGGGCTAGAAAGTCGGTTCTGCCATTCTCAGCAACCTAGTCGAGGAAAGAAGGGTGATTGGGCTCATGATAGCCCGCATCGCCGACGGCCGTCATGCCACGCCGGAGATCTTGTCTCTGTGCCATCTGGCTTTGACAAGACTTCACTAGTATACAAGCAGAACTTTCCTATTCACTACGGGAAAGTAGACCTTGATGATCACGACCGCCAATGAGTTGGAAGATGAGTTCCACGATCTGCAGGACTAGTTAAGGGAGATATCTGTGAGTGAAAGACGACTCGCTGAAAGTGGGCCAAGAGGATGCGAGGATCGTTCCCGCCCATTGCAGGTGTTGCCCGAGACTTTTACCTTCAGCTTGATGCAGTATAGCCATTGTACGGCCCCGACGCTCCATCTTGGAAAGGCTTCTGTGAACCGCGTATGAGTTTCCATCCACAGGAGCCGCGGTTCCCGCCTCAGCTTGATGAGAGACTCGTCTTTTCTACCACAAATAATGGCACTTGTTGCTCGGGCCCGCTTCGCAGAGGCGTGCATCTTGGACAGGGTCAGAAGTCTTCGGCTCTCAGTCGCATGACCTAGGTCTCTTGACTCATGCTCTTTGCGCCAGTCCGAACCCATCCAACATGCAAATTGCAGAACAGGTGAGCAGAAACAAGGACGAAACGTTAAAACCTAACATATAGCATTCTAGCCTACAAAAGAGAGCATTTGAGAATTCCGACAGCCCTCCATCCATCTCTGAAGCAACGCTAGACATTCGGCTCTTGAAGCTCCCTGCCATTAATACGAAATAGGCACCATGGCGATAGGATATCCAAAATAACTGGGACTCGATGCGCAAGCGTTGTCCTGACCGCCCTCGTACCGCCTAGCACTAGCAGCCCATCGAACTCGGTCACCGTACCATTCCCAAGAGTATAAGCTCAGCCTCCGCCCATCATCTCCTACTCCTTACGGTAGCTCCATCTGAATGTAATCTAGACCTCGTCGCCTATGGTGCCTTTTGTAGCGATTGCTAACTTATAGAAGTTCTGCCCCTTCTTGGTGTCGTACCACCCACATCCATCATCCAGCACACCAGTCCTGTCATGCACTCCGTGCACGTCCTTCCAGGCGGTCATCTCTGTGAGGCTTGACGTTCCGTAGCGGGGATCGGTCTGTAGGAAGGTCCAGTTGGTGAACCACTTGCCGTAGGCAACCACGAGACGGGTATAGTAAGTGATGAGCCGTTGGTGTTTGTCCGGAATGCCTGGCGGTTGGCGGAATCCATGCCGGTTGGCAATGGTCATAATGTCTGGGATATACTGGGTAGATGAATATGAGTCACCATTCTGTTGCGAGGGGGGGGGGGGATGGCGGTGGGTATGATGTAAGGGCAGACTAACGTTGATCATGTAGATCTCACTGCCGGCTGCCTCGATATTTCTTGGTGCAGCCCTCGTGCAGGTCACGTTGTCCTACAGAATTGATTGCCTGTTCATGTCAGGGTTCGACCATACCCCCTCCACACAAATCTCATTTACACCAGTGGTTGACCAGTACGGGAGCCAGGGCGAGCCAAGTTTTATGCCCTTGCGTGACTTCTTGCCGCTCATACTTCGGTAGCATCTCCATTTGAGGGATGGTTACTTAGGGCGTTGAAGGTTGTGTGTTCATAGTGATCCGCCCCGGCCATGATGTCAAGCATCAGAGCTATATCCCCAACCGATCGCACCCGGGGGCCCGAGGCGTCGTGATGGAAGCTACCTGAGTTAATGCCGTGTCGACTCGTGAGACCGGGGGTGAATCTGATAACTAGCGGGTAGTATAGCTCCAGCTTAGAAGATGTGTGGACAAGAGGCTGTATCACAGCCACCGGTTTCAGTGGTTTCGGCTATTCTACGCAGTAATAATCATGCAAAACTTATCAGACTGACCCTTATACATGTCGCGGGTTGATTCCGGCCCCTAAAATCTCTTGGTTGCCATCCAGCAATGCAAGCTTGGGCATTCGGACTGGATTATTGTCTGCACGACGTTCTGACGCAAACTTGCTGTCAAGAGTGATAGAAGAGACCTTCCCCTTGCCAGTTCGGGTGTGCATTGTGCTCGGCGTGGAATGTGGAACAAGGGAAAACTATGCGAGGGCAAAAGGCTCATATTGAGGTGCGTTGAAGAGAGGAGAAAAGAAAAGAAAAAAAGCCACGAGGCCGAATTATCTGAGGCTATTACTAGGTCTGGCTGTTGGCTGGCTAGTGGGGCCGTGCACGGCCCAGGGCCAGTAACTCACTAGCCCTCGCACAAAAACTGGATCCCACCCCCCCCCCCCGCGTAAAAAAAAAGACCAAGAGAAGAACAAAGAAGAGGAAAAGAAGGGGAATAATTGAAAAGAAAAATACGAAGGGTTTCCAGACTTAGGTAGGTAAATTAAAATACACCTGGATCGATCATATTCATACGGTTTCCGTACCGGTGTCGGTATCAGCTCACCTCAACCCAAGCCACATACAGAGCCACATCTAAGACCACAGCGCTCCCTCAGCTACAGCCTGCCTCTAGAGCCGGTAGGGTGTGCCACGGGTCAGGCTCATTCGACCCAGTTTTTTGCTTGCCTCTCTGTCTGTATCTGCATGCTCGGGGTATAGGAAGCCTGGACTCAAGCTGGACAGGCCGGAGACTTGCATTACTGGATCACAAGAAAGGAAACGAAACAAAAGCCCCGGCAGGGCTACAACATGTAGTGACTGGCACTCCACACGTCATTTCAACTGGCTGTCGGTGATGCCGGGTTCCAGGTATTATCATGTAATTACTGTCTGACGCATAAACGCCCCAAAAAAATTATGAAGAGGGACAAACGAAGCTTGGGGAGTCGGTCAAGTCTTTGCCCTCCTCAGAAGAGCTGCCTAGCACTACAGTCTGTAGCAAGCGGCAAAGAGGCACCCCTGGTCTGAAGTCCCAGGGCCAGGCACGTGGCAGGGAGCGGGAGGCAGGGGTGTGAGGGGAATTGCTGCTCCAGAAATAGTAAGGTTTCTTTTTGTACCCTGCCGGCAGACCCGAAGCATTGAAGTAACTAAGAAGTTGTTATGACCCATCCAACATGCAGGTCACGAAAACAGGGCACACGGAACAACTGTCCGGAAGGCAGGGAAGCGGGTCCAACACCGCGAGGACAAAGGAAAGCTTATGTAAGCAAGGGTTAGGGTTAGAATAGTTGGAATAGTCAGACTATCCTGACTATCGCCAGGTTCACCCGACTATTCCGGCGAACCAACAGAACCAACACTACCAACAGGTCTGAAGAGCGGATATATAAGGACACGTTCATTACCATTAGATAGATCATTGTACATAGCTCTTCAGTTGTCAATCTAAGTTCTAAGTACACACATACTTGGAAGCCCCAAAGGCAGTGAACACTTGCATAGGTTACTCAGTCACATTTCCGTATTCAAAGCCTATACTTCGACACTGCTCTTGTTAGCATAAACCTTTGAGATACTTAGGAATCTCCGGATTACTGCAGTGCTCATTACAGAAGTACTGTACTAAGAAAGTACTTAGGTACCAAAGTAAGTACTCAAGTCACAGCAGGCAGCCCCAATACACAATACACAGGCGGTGAGGTTAAAGTGAGAATATTGTGCTATGGCTTGGACTGTTCCTGCTAAGCACCTTTAGATCATTATTCACTTGCTACGAAATCCCAGTCACAATACCTCCTGCACATACCTTGGCTGCACCTCCGCCACACCCCCCCGGGAGATCTCGTCCTCCGTCAAAGCAAGCCATACCAGGTGCACTTGCACCCTACGAGCCCAATCCCGTCAGTCGTCTTCTCCTCAGAAAAAAACCCTCGACCATGGCCGCGAGACTCAAATGGCGCAGGTCTGCACGACAAGTCCTCAACTTCGCCGAATCCTCGAGGCCACGCTGGCGCAACAAGGTTACGAAACAGGATAAGAAGCTTTTCAGAAGGCTTCTGGAAATGCCAAGCGGAGAAGAGAAGGTGGAGCGGGAGCATGGTGACGACAACGATGCGGGAAATGATCCATGGCCTGCGAAGTGGAATACCAACGAGGCCTCCTTCACCAGCAGCCTGACCTATGTCAGACAACTCACCGTGTTGACCAAAGACGATCACTACCACGGCATGTCCAGATTCCTCGTCATCATGTTTGTTGTCTTGGCCATCGGTGTCATTTTCTCATGGCTCTTCGGGCGGTATACTGGAATCCATGCTTAGGCGGCGGACGGGTGGAGATGGAAGGTTGTACAGACTCTGAGTGGTCAGTTGTCTGTCGAGAACGGAGGATTGGCATGGCGGTGCAGATATGCTCATCTATTGGGGTCTGGAATGGTGCAAGGGGGGCTTCTGGGTGGTGAAGGCTATGGGATCCATGCTGCGTACGATTCTGAGGAGATGTTCAGGTGGGCCTTGGAGCTCTGGGGCCTGACGGGCTTACGTTATTAAATCCCGTACTTTGCCATGATCTGCGCAATCGCGTCCTCTTCTCTCCCCACATCTGTCTCTGTCATCATTGCCTCATGTAATGTCTTGCTTTCATCGTACGTGTCACACACGCAGCTCACAGTAGCATTACCCAAGCCTCACCCCTTCCGAATTACAATCTTGTACATAGCAGCACCACTACAAAAATCTTCCTTCTTCTAATCCTTGTAGTAATTATGCAGCATCCCGCCATTAGACCATTCTCTATCTGCACAGCCGAATGCTCTTGCAACTTGATCTGGCTCGTAGAGCTTAACTATTTGCCAACATCTTTTCCGTGTTGTTTTCCCCAGCGTTGCAGCACATTTGCTGCTTGAAGATCTGTATCAACCTCGCCTGTTCTGCTTGTGAAAGCACCCCGAGCATCTTCCACGACTGCCGACCCAACCGGTATGACACCGCAAATCTCCATGCTGATCTTGTGCCTGCTCACAGGCACAAACAGACCTTCAGGACGTGGCTACCGAAAGTTTTTGTACACTAACACCAGACTGCGATTTAGCCAAGCTCCCTTCCAGACCGTACAGAAAGCCACGACAAACTCCCCATTACCCTCGTTCGAGATCACAACAGAGACATGCCTACCCCATCGCCCTCATCGCAATCCGGTCCCCCCTTCTCGACATCAAGTGGCGGCGATCAGAATCACGACGAGACAGCCCTGCACACGTCCAGAGCAGCAGGCGTAGGTTCTGGTGGTACCAATGTCAGCAGCGCAACCACAAACAAGTTCCTGATCGCGATCAAGCCATTCTGCGCTTCAGACTCGGGTTCGCCGGGTCCAACCCCTCCTCCCTCGAAGCGGAAGCACGACGAGACAACCCAGAAGCAAACCGCTGCTGCCATCGGCCAAGCTCCTAGACCGCGGCGTGTGTGGACCTGGACCGCATGCTTCAAAGTCATCCTGTGCACGATAGCTGCATACCTGCTCGTCACTTCCACGCTCTGCATCATCTGGATGGACTCGGGCGACGATTTATCCGTCAGGCGTGGTGGTAGTAGTGATTGCTATCACCATGACCACCGTCAGCACCATCCAGGTACCACCATGGCCGCCCCAGACACCACGAGTGCTGAAAACTTCACTACACTTGATTTCCTTCCCGACTTGGACATCGCCGAGCTGCAGCTCCAGATTGACTGGCTAAAAGTACAGATCAAGGAGCACACGCATGGCAAAACACAACTCGAGGAACCCTCCCCTAGTCTGCCGAAGCTCGAAGCTGTGAGCAAAGTCCTGATCATCCTCGCAAGCCACGAGAACGCCACACGCCACCTTGCCCAAGACATTGCCCGCGAAAACAACTGGCAATCAGAGCGCGTGGCAAAAGAGCGCTTCGAGCTTGCGGCGGCGTGTGGGTGCGGTTGTAGTGCCGGTACTTCCGCCGGGTCGCCGTCCTGGTTGTCAGTGCGTTTCCTAGCCTCATCCTTGCTGAACTTCCTCTTGGGTGAGTGCGGATGCCACCTCGCAGCATTACAGACCGTGGCGACGCATCTGTCGACTTTCAGGAAAGAAGCTTCCACTGAGTTCAAACAAAGCCTGCTCACAGGTTTCGGACATGGGCTGCGTGATCTAAAAGTTGCGGTTTCCAATACCTGTAAGACAACTACGACGGTAAACCTCGCCAGCTTATATTTGGGGACCCATCTATTGTATGTGACTGGCCCGTTACATCACAAAATCTCGGAATCACGTGATACGTTCGCTGGCGCGTGGACTACGTGCAAGGACTTGGAAAGCACTTTAGTGCTGTTGCAGAATATCAACGAAAGCAGGGCCTGGCCGGACACGAGCCTCTTCAGCGCGGTACGGAAGGAGCTCAAGAGATTGAAGCGCCATGTCCAGGACCTGGAAACTCTCGTGGACAGGTACAAGTCCACGACAAGCGTCTGGGGCTCAGCCCAGAGGACGGCGCTGCGGTGGGTCGTTGCGGGGATGCTGGAAATGCGGGCGAGGGTGAGAGGCTAGCTTTTCCGCGGGCTGTCCGCTTGGTGAAAAAGTGGACAGTTGGGTATTGTGATGGAACCGTGGGACGAAGGTTGCTGTTGCAGAGGACTGGAGGTAGTAACGTGATTTCTAGAGCGCCAGGGTAGGTTTGAGAGAATGCCCAATGTATGTTTCTTAGCTAGGATAGGTGATTGCATTCTAAAAGACAATATGTGTAGATACGTGGAAGAGGAAAACGGTTCCCAGAATAGCATCTGAAGTTTTGGATACTTTCTTTGTCATGACTTGTTTTTTTGATCGGGATTATCATGCTTATGCAGAATTTGAAGAGTCAAGCAGCCTGTTCAAAAGTGAAATATAGCACACCGTGATCTAGTAATTGCTTTACGACGCCCAGTGCCTCGCTAACCAACGGGTAAGTCGCATCCTCTCATTTCCGACACAAACTTAATCTCTGTTGAAGAGATACCCCTCTGGAGAACAACATCTTCTTAACCCTCTCCACGGCCATGATCCACGCGGTCTCCCTTCCACTCAAACCTATTCATGTAGACAAATCTCTTCGCCCCTGCAAAGAAACATTAGCCATCGCCATCGCCATTGCCATAACTACTAGCAGTTACGTCCTCACACTGAATGGGCAGGCTAGAAGTCACGACATATCTCGGCGGCAACAGCCTCGTCCAGCCTTCCGGACCAGTCCAGGTAGTGCTGGCGATATAACTCTTCCGTGCCATCGATCTCGAACAAGAGGCGTATTCGGTTCAACACATGCGTCACCTCGTCTTTGGTGCTTGCACCGTTACTCAAGGCTAACTTGGCCTTTCGTCGGCAGGAGGAAGAAAACGAAGCAGCAACAGCGCAGGCATACCGCTCGCGGAATGAGAACAGCTCAGCCTGTGCCTCCTCTGCCGCGCCGTGCCCGTCAGCCGGTAGGAGTGCCGCCACGCGCCGGAGCATGTGGCAGATCTCTTGGTGTGTAGTGCCGTCGGACTTGTCGTAGAGTTTGATCTCCTCTTTGTCCTCGCTGTGGTCCTGTGGTCCAGGTATTGTAGCCCCAACTGTGGTCGGTATTATTAGCATGGTGGTCATATAGCCGTGAATAGTCGTCATACCTGTGTGTCCTAGCTGCTGGAAAGCGCTATTATCCTTGGAGGGGAAGTAGTAGGGCAGGATCATGGCGACGCAGACGATCAGCACCAGCGGCAAGAACTTCCACCGGATCACCGTGAAGCGAAAGTGCTCAGGCTGGGCGAAGACATCCCAGAGATGCCGGAGCGGGTTGTCCCCCACGATGGGGCTATGGCCTGGAAATTGATCATCGTCATTCTCGCCGCCACGTCGAGGTCCTCGTCCTCGTAAGCGCCCATCAGCCATTCTTGTGTGTTGTGTCTCTGTGTAAGTGTGTGTGTGTGTGTGTGTGTGTGTGTGTGTGTGTGTGTGTGTGTGTGTGTGTGAATGTTCTGGTTTGAGTCTGCATGTTGTGCCTGGCTCTAATTAGGAGACGCAATTTATATTAATATGCATAAATGTGCTCAATGGGAATGGGCGGTGTCAGAACCTTGTGCTTCCACGTAGGTCATTGTTCCCAGGACCCTACTCTGTGTTGCCTAAAAACATTTGACTAGATAAAGATGAAGTAATTGATCATTCACCGTAGCTAAGGAGGGGCCGGTCTAATATTTGGAGCCTTGGTAGTGAGTAATCATGTTTTGGTAGTTCTATCAATAAAATATGTCAAAGGGTTGGCGTTGGTTCATTCGCACGCAGAACAGTTAGCATATTACTCGTCGACTTGATAATTAAAGGGATACCTAACTGCTTCAGGCAAACCGGCAGGACTGTCCTCATCCACTGATTTTCTGGAATCAACATAAGAGATTGGGAAGAAAAAGATTAAAGGAAGGTGATGGAGTACTCGTTCATCTCCTCGATCATTATCTGCAACTCGCACTTCTTTTTCGTATTCGGTCCTAATCAGGAGCACTACTCACCCGCCCGTCCATGCATCTCATCGTGCTTCCCAGGATCATGGCGAGAAATGAAGAGAACAGAGTAAACAATATGCAGGGACACGAACTCGCCTACCGTATGAGTATCCCGCCCTGTTGACCCATGCGTATTGTCACTGCTGCCAACTGAACTGGCCGATGCCATTCACAGCGCGTCTGCAACAAGCACGTCGAGGCGCTCTTCAGCGGCGCCCAGTACCAGACGGTTCCCAGATGGTTCGTCATCTACGATCTGTTGCGCACGGGCAAGGAAGCATGATAGCCGGCACATACGCAGGGGTGGTTCCTGCCGGAGTGGGACGTCAGCCCCGGGGGTTGCCGTGTCGAGGGCGAGCCGGAATATCTTGAGCTTTGTGGCGGGATGCGAACATGTGGTGGAGTGGGTAACATGAGATCAAGACGATAGTGGTGGCAGGGAAGTGAAGGGTGAGTGAGGGTGATGAGGATCTAGTTAGCGGTAATGGCCGTGATGGTGGTGGAGAGGTAAGCACGATGTATTCCTTGTCCGTCAAGCACACAACAATATTTTCGCTCGCATGTTCGACTGACTGATGTAGCCCTTGTGTAAGCTCTGCCTCGACCTGAGACCGGGTCTGCGTAGGACGGAAACGAACACGAACATGTCCAGTTCATGCAGCAGGACTAGCAAAACAAGACCCAGTAGACCTGGCTTATCGAGGCTGTAGATGCCGACACCCCTATATTGGTTCAGAAGCTTGGCTGCGTTGTCCGCTTCAAACATAGCACTGCAGGCATTCTCTTTTACAGAAGCTCTAGGTCTTGAAATGCTTTGGCTAGCCCCTGAAAGCCTTTGTAAGAGAAGTAATTAAGCCAAGGTCCACTGCCCAAGCCCCTGCCCAAGCCCTTTTCACTTCTCAGAATTACTTGGCGAAGACAATGACAACAACACGTTTCATACGACCTTTGTCTGTCAACCTCGCCCTGATTTCACAAACTCTTTCTTCCATATCAGTCACGGGACATAGCCGAGGAGCTGCAGCTGCCTAGAGTAACTTTCATACATGCTCTCGAGCGCCGCGCTGGCGTCTTTGATGCCATCGGCGATGCCGCTGAGGGGCTTTCGATAGTCACCATCTTCACTGCCGAGTGTATACGTCGTGGTTGTATCCGTGACCGCCACCACGACCAGCTGGCGAGCAGGCACGTCGACGTCGACCTTCACGTCCACGTCCACACTCCTGCTCGCCTTCTCGAACCCCGCCTCCATCAGCGATCTGAGCTTCGCCGCTGCCTCCGCCCTATACACCTCTGCACGCTCGGCGAGACGCTTCACCTCGCCCAGCTCCGCCCGGGCTCGCGCCACGTACGCCCGCTGCCGTTTCAGGTCGATCCAGACCCTGAGCAGCTCTTCGTCCTGCGAGGATGCCTTCCACCTCCTCTGCCGATAAGGTGTTGATGAGACAGAGGAGGATGACCAGGACGCCCAACAGGATGACCAAAGCTGCCAACCCCAGCTGATGACCGTCCCCATGGCGCCCATCTCCTCCCACACCTGCATCATCCCCGCCGCCATCGCCGTCGCCCACACCGCCATGACGTCAATGATCCTGTCAAGTGACTCCTCGGCGTCGGCGAGAGACTCGTCCAGCTTCTCCATCACCTTCAAGAAGTACTGCGATGCCGGCGTTTCCCCTACCGCCTCTCGGTTTTCCCCCCATTGCGTCTTTCCCAACTCGAGGACGAACCGCAGTGTCATGTTGGCCGCCCAGTTGTCCCACTCGCGCCGGGTCGCTTTGGACGGCGGCGGTTGTGGGTTGACGAGTCCCAATATAAAGCACTCAGTTTGGTAGGACGGGTCCCAACAATAGCTGTCGTCGAAATCGTTGCCGCCGGGCTCATCATCCTCGCCAATCCAGTGGTCTGTTGCTTCGGTGGCGGTCGGTGGGGCCGGGGAAAGGGGAGGAACGGTATGAAGATGAGGATGAAGCGTAGTTGCTGAGGTTGTATCATCACCAGCCGTCGGTCCCATCCCGAGCAGACCTGCTATTGTCACCCTCCCATCCCGCTTTCCTACTCCATGGCCATCATCAGGCTCGTCATACGGTGTCACTATAATCCACTCTACCAATTTCAAGTTGGATGCCAGAAGCTTCCCGAGTCTCCCTACCACCCCGACTGTAATCTGCGCTAGTTCGAAGGCCCACTGCGCGCGTTCCGCCTTTTGAAGGCGGTCACCCTGCCAGTTCGACGCGTTCATGATGTGCCACATACCGGCCCTGAGCATTTTTGCCTTCTCCCCGATCGATTGTATCTCCTCCTCCTCCTCCTCCTCTTGATCCTCCTCCTCTTGATCCTCCTCCCACATTTCTTCCAACCAATCAAATCCAGAATATTCGTCGAGATCGGGGTGTGACTCCTCGATAAATGTTAGATACCTCTCGAGATAGTAGATGATTCTTATGGACTCCTCGAGGAGTTCGTTGTTGTAAAGGGGTGGTGGGGAGCGGGAATGGGCTTCGGGTTGTCGTCGTCGCCCTCCTCCCTCCTCTCCTCCTGACGTATTTTCCTCTTTCTGTCCCAAGTCCCAGCCGTATGGTAGACCGACTAGGTCAGGTGGGTCGCCCGGGGTCATCACCCTGCTGAAACTCGGGCCTGAGGATGACGCCGCCGCCGAAGAGCCACTTCCGGCGGGCAGAAGCTTGTGCAGCATGTAGGGCGACCTCACCAGCCACGCGGAGCTGGATATGACGTCCCTATATGAGGCGAGGACAGGATTAATCAAGGAAGTGAGCACGAGGGGCTCGACAACATGACGCTGGTGCTGGTGGATGGTGAAGACTGCGGTGGTCGTGCTCGTGCTTGTGGTCGTAGTCATGGTGCTGCCCGCGGGGCTGCTCTGGTTGGTGGACGGAGGTTCATCGGGGTAGAGGTGGACATCAGGGTGGACATCAGGGTCGAGGTCGAGGGCGTCACCGAGGCGCTGGCTAATATTGGCGGTGGAGTCTTTGAGGAGCGACCCGAGGAAATCGAGAGCATCATCTTCGCGGGTCTTGTTGATGCCGTCGTTGTCCTTGTGTATCAGGAGGACCTCCTTCTGGGGTCGGTACCTGTACGCGGGATCATCCCCCTTCCCCACGACGGTGAGCCGTACTCCCTTTGGGGCCGGAGTCGTCCTACACCCAGAGGGGACGGAGGACGAACCACAATCCAGGGCTGGGCACATCAACCGGAGGTCCGCCACCAGGATCAGCCCAAACCCCACGGTGACGAGAAGCCTCAGCATGTTCACGCCTGCCACCATTCGCCACACGTCCCGGTTGGCGAACAATTGCCGGAGGCGCTGCAGGAAGTTAGTAAAGAAAGGCATCGTGACTTTCTGTACTGTCTTTTCTTTTCTAGGGGGAAAAAGGTGAGGGGAGGTTGCGTGTGCAAGTGCGCAGGAGGAGAAGGAGCAGGAGTGGACTGGAGGATGATGATGAATTAAGACGTAAATTCTACTCTACTTGGTCCCAGGATTTGGGAGTTGTTCCTCTTTGTCCTTCTCCTTCTTTTTTTCTTTTCTTTCAAATCCTTGTCGTTTGCTGTCCCTTTGTTCCTTCACACCCTTCCTCACCATTTTCCCACTTTGAACTTCTTAATTTCATCGCATGTGCCGGATTTAGTCATTAATTTTTGGTTCTTTTCACATAGTAAGCTTTTATCCTCTAAGCATTCGCTAATAACGTTTCTACTAGTCAATCTCGTAATAATATTACTCGGCCAGATCACGTAGACCGTTGCTGAATATTTCAATGTTGTTACGCGAAGCGTAGAGTACTGAAGATGAACAAATAAATTCCCGAATAAGAACTGGTTGATTAAAATAGTCGGGGCTATGATTGGTCAAATCCTATCTGGCAGAGTACAACCGCAAGGGATTAATTTTCACACTTCGCCACCCGAGCAGTACATACTGTACTATACAGATGAACAAATTGAAATCAGGATCACTCTAAGAAATAAATGCTGATCTCATAGATAGATGCGAAGTTCAAGTGAAACCTGCCTGTAAATAAATATTCTTTCAAACGGCGAATTAGTAAAAATGGTAAAAAAAATAACAAATTCACTTCCTGAACATGTACTGCTCGGGTGGCGAAGTGTGAAAATTTATCACTGGCGGTTGTATCCCGTGCGAGAATTTGAAGCTCGAGCTTCAACGTTGATGTATTTTTAGTACCGGCCCATACTCATTGAAGGACTTGAAAGTTGCTGGTGTTGATTCGAGAGACCCATTCGCCAAGTGGGCTCTAATGTAGTATGAATACGTGTGGAGAACTTGCAATGTTCTGGCACACAGGGCCCTTTGCTTACACTACCGCATACATGAGATGCGGCGCGATGATGCTATTGATATGGCCTTTGGCAAGGCCGGGCTCACCCGATATGTTTGCACACGTCCTGGTCTTGGGAACGGCTGCTCTAGAGGGCGTACCCATTGTGTCGTACTATGTTTTATACTAAGTGGGCGAAAGAGGGGATTGTCAAGAGATGTATAGGTGTGACGACCTATGCGACAGACTATTCTCAAAAATTGACACATGAGCCTCCTGCCGTACACACTTGACATTTGCGCCTTACTACTTGAAAATTCAAACCAGTCTGAGGACAAGGCCTAGATTAGATTACCAACTTTTCGGGGTGGGGATCGTATCGTACAATTCAGCCCAGTGCTCGAAGCGGACAGTCGCGACACAGCGAGCTCAGATACTTTATAGGAGTGTGTCAATATGATGCCCACCTAAACTCGTGCCAGTTTCTGTAATCTCTTAAAACCATCCCAAACTGAGGACTGTTCTATCGCAGGGAGAGGGATAGGGAGCGCCCAGGACTTTGCCACACGGAGCCGGACTTGATCTGAGTTGCGTTTTCGGTCTCAATAGTGGCTTGGGGCGGGTCTTCCACCAAATATTCATAGTATTATAAAGACTTGAACACGCACTAGAATCAGGAAGCCGCTGTGGCAAGCGGGAATAGCCACATCATCTTCAGATGGTCCCTCATTTTGCCCTGATCATGCCCCCATCTTCACCCCCATATCTCTTCATTGTGGCCTCATGTTCACCGATGTTCCAACACACCACCCAACCCGCCATTGACCCCGCGGGGGCCCCACCCCGTGGGGCGCCGATCAGGACAGAGAACGCAGTCACGTGGTAGCCTACGCTGGACTAATATTTTGTCGGATAACGAAGACGCGTGGAGACCCAGACGCGATATTTTTCCTCTTTTTGCTTGACGTTCCTTGGCAAGGTACCCTGGTAGCCACGATGTGGCCTGGCAACATCAACCGCAGTGCCTTAATCTATATCCGATGGGCCGAGAAATGACCGTCGCCGCAAGGGCTTGCCATGGCTCGTCCACGAGTAGGGAAAAACCACCAGACATTGTAGCAGTCTTGCTGCCGGCAACGGCGACGGTGGTGTGTTGGTGTGGGGTCTGATGTCCCCGTAGTTTCTATAACAACCTCGACGATTGTCGCCTCCTGAAGGAGCGCGCATTTGTCGTCCATCGACGTCTTCTTGTGATCCAGTATCGTCTCTTTCCCGTCATGTCTCCCGCACGCGTCAAGGGCACCGCCATGGCGGCCGCCGCAGTTCTTCTTACCACTGTACAGTCTGCCTCGCTTGAGGATATCTGTGACAATACCTACGTCCAATCACGGCTACCCGCCAACGATTTCATCATGGGCATAACTATCGATCCCGGGTCCATCTCGACTAACCTGACGCTCGGCTACACAGCCGACTTTGAGTGGTATCCCACCACTATGCTTGACTACTGCAACGTCACTTTTGCCTACTCCCATGATGGCATTGTCGGCGATCAGGTTCACGTCTCGTACTGGCTACCCGCGCCGTCCGACTTCAGAAACCGCTACCTTTCTACGGGCGGAGGCGGCTTTGCTATCAACTCAGGCACTGAATACATCCCCAACGGCATTATCAATGGCGCTGTCTCGGGCATCACTGACGGTGGCTTTGGATCCTTTGACACGGAACTCGACGCTGCTTTCCTACTGGCGAACGGCACCGTAAATTGGGAGGCAGCGTATATGTTTGGCTACCAGGCTCACCACGAACTGGCGCTGCTTGGCAAGGAGTTGGCCAAAAACCTGTACAATATCTCGTCTGGCACGAAGATCTATTCATACTACCAAGGCTGCTCTGAAGGTGGCCGCGAAGGATGGAGCCAGGTCCAACGTTTCGCCGACCAGTTCGACGGCGCTGTTATCGGCGCACCTGCTATCCGTTACGGCCAGCAACAGGTCAACCATCTAACCAGCAATATCATCCAGCAAACATTAGGTTACTTTCCTCCTACCTGTGAGTTGGAAAAGATTGCCAACCTTACGATGGAAGCCTGTGACGGCTTGGATGGCCGCGTCGATGGCATTGTCTCCCGCTCTGACCTCTGTCTCCTCCACTTTGATGTCAACAGTACTATCGGCACTCCTTACTCGTGCAGCGTCAACACTAATGACGCTTTTGGCTCCATCCCCCATATTGCGCAGAACGGAACCGTGACTGCTGAGGGCGCCGCAGTCGCCGCCGCCATCTGGGCCGGACTGCACGACTCCCAGGGCCGTCTTGTCTACATCAGCTACCAGCCCGGCACAATTTTCTACGACGGTATCACGGAGTTCGACGAGACTATGGGCGAGTGGGAGCCCGTCGTCAGCACCTTGGGTGGTCCCTGGGTGGCTAAGTTCCTTCAGCTGCGCGATGCCGACTCGATTAGCCTTGAGGAGCTGTCCAACTATACTGTGGATACGTTGAAGCAGCTCATAATGTTTGGCATGAACAAGTACGCCGACTCTCTGCAGACTACGAACCCGGAACTTAGCGACTTTCAGAACGCCGGCAGGAAGGTGATCCACCTACACGGTGAGCAGGACTTTTCAATCCCGACGGGCTCGTCGGTGCATTACTACGAATCGGTCCGCAGTACTATGTACGGTGACCTAGGGTATAATGAGAGCGTGGCAGCTCTCGATGATTTCTACCGTCTCTTCCTCGTCCCCGGCGCCGCCCACTGTACCTCGAATGACTTCCAGCCCAATGCTGGCTGGCCCGACTCGACGCTGCCCACTATCATCGAGTGGGTCGAAAATGGTGTCGCCCCGGCCACGCTCAACGGCACCGGCAGTATCGACCAGATCTGTCGCTGGCCGCTGCGCCCGCTGTGGTCCAACAACGGTACCTCATTCGAGTGCGTTTACGACCAGGAGTCTTTGGACACCTGGATGTACGATTTCAATGCATACAAGTTGCCTCTCTACTAAACCCTCATGAGCGCACGGATGCTATTTATCGAATGAATACAATTCTTGTCACGCAGTGTCTACGGTGCTATAATACATGTGTTTGTATGTTCGATCCGTGACAAACGCCGAATCTGATTGCTGAGATCATCCAATATGCTCTCTTTCTGTCCTCTCCATCACTGTCGGCTGGGGTCTATTCGGGCTCGACGTCGCATCAAGGCTGACTGGGAATCTCAACATCCGGGATCTGGCTCTTTCAGCCTTTGGTACCACTTACGCTCTAGAATATTACACAGGTGCTTTTTTGCGCTTTGTCCCCACTATAAAACAATCCTGTCAACGTTATAATCAATAATTTAGTCCCTTCAATCATTACCATTTGAACAGATAAGCCGTCCCAATCAAGCCCCAACTCAAAGGTTCTTTCAAGGTAAGTCTGCGAACGTAAAAAGGATTGCTCATCTATCAATTATTCTATAAGCAAGCTAGCTTTGACAAATCTAACACTATGAATCTCTTAAACCTCGCTGAGAAGAGCTAGATTAGGAATATAATTATATAAAAGCATTGTCCCAGTTTCTACGAAACAAGGATAATCTCGATCGACAGAAGACATCGCTCAGCTAGATAACAAAATCCTCAAAATCGTATCGGACTAGAAATAAAAAGTTTAGAAAATACTCGATCGCAAAAGGAAAAATTGAGTGAATGTCTAAAGTCTGAGGTAAAAGAGCTAGTCGAGAGAAATACTCGCCTGTAGATAAGGGCATTTAGAAACCTGCTGCTCAGAAATACTCCAACTAAATTGCGGATCGTCGACGCTTGAGGGTGACAATCTCTATTTCGATAGCTGTGTCGAACTGATAGAAGCTGGGTGTGTAGCCCATAACTGTATCGACCTGGGCGCTCCATATCTGCACAGGCTATTGGAAACCCTGGCTTATGGTAGGTTCATAAAAGGAGTCGACGACATAGTAATTTCATCTGAGCTCCTCACTCAAAGAAGCTGATTCGTGCAGAGAGCTTAGGCGAAGGAGATGGGCATGGTCATGGTGTCGTTCATGGTGCCATTACCTGTTAGAACGACGTCTGGCACCTGGACGGGCCACCTTGCGAAGTCTCGTGCTAAAAACGGCCCCGTGAAGCAGGCCCAGGGGGAAAGCCGCTGCTGTAAAGAACCCTTAGTTAGTCACTGCATAAATGCAACAGAGTCCATATTATTGGGAACGATGCCTTTGTGGTAGCCATCCACAGGCTAAGAGGCCGGAACGTTTTCAACGGTGCAGACATTGTCAAGTGTCAGGGAAGTCGCCCTGGAAACAATGATCATGCTCAAGACTAGAGAGGCGTGGCTTAGCCTCAGGGTGACGAGTGACTACAATGTGTATTATTAAGAGGGGAACGAGTGATTCACCGATGAAACTGTATTGAGTTTATACATTCATACTCAAGCAGCACAGAGGCCGTTTGTCCCAGTCGCGGAGAAGTTCAGGGGTAGCCAGTATTAACTAGTACTTGATCAAAAGGATGGCCCACGTGAACCGCTTTTTCTTTCCTTTGACTAAAGCGGCACCGAGTATCTAAATCGTCAGTGTCTAGTTCAGGGGTGGTGAACTGAAAGAGGATGACAGGATGGTAAGGTTGGAAAGTAATCCCGGACTGTTTAGGTCTTTGCTGAATTGGCGCCTACATCCACAAGGCAGCAGCCGACATTCCAGCATCTGAACAGGAAGGCAGATGGAGCAGTTTGACGCTGGATTTAGTTATAAAGCAGGAAGTACCCCTGGGTGCTGGAGGATAGCGTCTTTGGTCAATAATTTAACCAGTCAACCTCGGTAGAGATGCCATAGACCGACCCCGTAGGCGGAGGGTGAGAAGAGAATATTGGGCAAACATGGTTGGTGGGATCACTCGGCCGAGCATTGCCCTGCCGCCTCATAACCCTGCTCCGGATGACACTAGAAGCAGTAAGAGGGTAAATAATCGACTCTGAACTCATAATCTCCAAGCATATTTTATGCATGCCAACTAATGGAATAACCTTTGGCCACCTACTTTTTCTCCCCCAGTCCTATTTAATCACCCAAGCATCGGATCATTATTATCCCAGAATTGGAGCAGTGATTGCTCTACAGTACTCTCAGTGACCTCCCACAGCTACGCCGCGCGCTAGTGGAGCAGTGGGTATGGTGTACTGTGTATGGTGCGCATAGTTTCACCCCACAATCATCCCCGACTTGACTTGCCCCCTCTTCGTCATTAGTATCTCCCAAATCAAGATAAGCTACAGAGTTCTCCAGAGTTTCCTTTATAGTAAAATTTACATGGTTACCCTCCTGCCTTCGGCTTGTGTCTATGCATATCGTGCAGCATCAACTACCGCCATGAATCCGCAAGACTCATTTGTCTGGACGGCATTGCAGCCGGAGTCCTTCTGGGCTCGGAAACGCACTGTCGTTCTCAATAACACAATCCCTTTCCAACTGGATATGCTTAAGTTTACTGGGAGATACGACGCGTTTGACCTGCAGCGGCATCCTATCTATGACGATGAGCCTGCAACATGGCCGGTCCCCAAGCATCTCTTCTGGGACTCGGATGTCGGAAAATGGATCGAGGGACTTGCTTACTTTGGGGACCTCGAGAAGGGCGATGATACCCCTCTCGACCAAGCTGCTGAGAATCTCGTCCAGAAGATCAACGGGGCTCAGCAGGAGGACGGCTATGTGAATCTTCATTTCACGGTGGTAGCGCCCAAGGAGCGCTTCTCCAATCTAAGGGATATGCACGAGCTTTACAATGCTGGCCATCTCATTGAGGCTGCTCTGGCTCACCAGCTGCGCTTCAAGTCGGACCAACTCATGAGGCCGATGGAGAAATACATCGACCTGCTGCATAGGACCTTCGGACCCGGCGAGGATCAAATACATGGTTACCCAGGTCATCCCGAGATCGAGCTGGCTCTGATTCGATTCTATAAACGAACCGGTAACGAAAAGGCTGTGCAGCTCGCTCGGTATTTTGTCGAGGAGCGAGGTAACACAATCGGTGTGAACGGGAGGCACTATTTCGACGTTGAGGCTGAAGCACGGGGTGAGAGCAAACACACTGCACCCTCGTACTATCCCTCGGCTCGAAGCTACTGGTAACTACGTCTCTTATCTCTCTCAAAAACGTAGGTTGTCAGAGAGCAGGACTGTTGACTGATGAACCGGCATAGGTATAACCAGGCACATAAGCCAATCCTCGAACAAGAGACCATCGAGGGACACTCTGTCAGAGCAATGTATCTCCTGACCGCCGTCGCTGACTTGGCTGTCCTTGATCCCAAGACCTTTGCTCCAAAGTATCTGCCTGCGCTCCGGCGGCTATGGAGCAACATGGTGAATAAGAAGATGTACCTGACAGGTGGGATTGGGGCTATCAAGCAGTGGGAAGGCTTTGGAATCGACTACTTCCTGCCTCAGTCCACAGATGAGGGCGGATGTTACTCCGAGACTTGTGCGGCGATTGGCGTTATGATGCTAGCAGAGAGGATTCTGCAGGTGCGTAATTGTCCTTTAAAGTACTTACCTGCGTGAGACGTGGAATTGTTAGAATTGACATGGTCCAGATTGACCTCGATGGCCAATATACCGATATCCTCGAGCGTGCCCTGTACAACGCAATGCTCACTGGCATGTCCGTGGACGGCAAAGCCTTCACTTACGTTAACCAGATGGCCACCTCGGAGAAAGACGCGTCCAACAGGCGCGAGGAATGGTTCGAGTGCGCGTGTTGTCCGCCCAACATCGCCAGAGTTCTTGGGCATATCGGAGGCTACCTGTGGACTGCCAAGACGAACTCGGAATGCTCTGCTACTGTGAACGTTCACCTGTACGCTTCTGCATCGATCAACTACAAATTGGAAAGCAGCCAGAACAAATTCAAATTGAGCCAAAAGACGAATTATCCATGGGAGGGTACCGTTGACTTCGAGCTGGAGAACTCATCAGACTCTGAAATTGACATCAACGTTCGGATACCGTCGTGGGCAGGTGATGCTTGGGAGGTGAGCAGCACGCTCCTCATCGTGCCTATTTGCATGATTACTTAACGGCTATCCACTAATCTCATTCTTAATTGCCAACAGGTCACTCCCCAGCCATCGTCCGCATCTTTAAATAAACACTATTTACACCTCGACTCCGCCTACCTAAAGCATAACCCACGGTTCAAGCTTACCGTTCCACTCGTGCCCCGCATCCTCCGTCCCCATCCCTACACGCTCCAGCGCATCGCCGTCCTCGCCCGCGGACCTCTGATCTACTGCGTTGAAGATGTCGACCACCCCTGGGTTGCGGACCACTTCAAGTCCCTCGTGCTTGCTCCTGGCATCACGCAAGCGGCTGCCCTCAGCAGACATGTTGTCGAGGAGACAAAGGCGGATCTGCCGCTAGGCGAACTCTACATTGGTATTACGCTGAGAAATGGCGGGCTTGTGATTTCGCAGGAGGACTTGGCTCCTGCCTTGGAGGTTACAGGCCTCCAGGAACTTATCAATAGTAAGAATAGCGTGGATCTCCATTTTTTGCCGTATTGGGCGAGGGCAAATAGGGGTGGGAAACACCAAATGCGCGTCGGCATTAGGACGATGGATTGATTGGTGTTGTAATTCACACACATACGGGTCAAGATTGCTAGATTTCAATCAAATCATCCTTAGGTACATAAGTTCATCGTAGACGAAGCTGAGCCTTTAAGCCATCTATCCCAACTCATTCATTCTCTTACTCGTTCTTCTCCCTTTCAACGGACCCCTCACTTGCCTCCGAATGTCCGGAGCAGAATTACGCAAAGGATTCAATGGTATATCAGCATGAGGCTATGATTTGTAGTATTTTGTGTGCGTTACATGATCTGATGAACGGCAGCATGGTCCTGTTTCTCCGAAACCGAGCCCGCGAAGGACTTTTCGTTTCCGATGACGGCGAACTGATCCACTGTCGTGTACTTGAACTTACGGGCGGGCACGTGGTTATCGAACATGAGGTCAATCTCACCAAAAGTACGGTCCTTGGTCTCAGGCAGGCGGAACCAACACCAGATATTGCATAATAGGTTGGTGCCGGCGTAGAAAAGACCGGCTTTGGCGCCCCAGTTCCAGGCTAGATGAAGACATGCAGGCATTAGTCAAAACAGTTCTTTATTGGGCCCTACAACAGTAATCAGAAAAGACTTACCAGTTGCAGAAATCATACGGGGAGTAACCGAGTTACTGAAAATACCAGTCACGTTGTAGACAAAACGGCCGATAGTAATAGTCTTATACCTCAACTTGCCGGAGGGTGTCTCGGCGACAATTGGGTAGCAGACCGGGCCGATGGTGGTCATATTGGTCAAGGTGGAAATGACGAGCAGGATACCAATGGCCAGCTGGGACTTCGTGCTGCTGTGGAAACCAAGAGCTCCGATGGCCACGAGACAGCAGAACATGAAGGCCATCCCACCCATATACAATGTGGCACGTCCGAGACGAGGCATCAGCGACCAGCAGATCATACCGCCGATGATGTAGCTTGCTGAGAGCGAGATGTTGAGGTCGAAAGCCTGGACTTCGCTGAAACCTGCAGCCTCCAGAAAAACGACCGAGTACCCGAGGATGGCATTGCCACAAAGAATCTGAGCAGCCCAGACAACGCAGTTGATCTCAGTACGGCGGAGGTTGGTGCCTTTGAAGCAGTCGATGAAGTTGGCGTTCTCTGTCTCGCGCTTCTCGAGTTCCGTCGTATATACGATGTTGGCCAGGGAAGACTCGACCTGCTGAGCACGCTCAGGCGTGTCTTGACGCAGCCTGGTGAGCGACTTGCGGGCCTCCTCGTGCTTTCCGCGACGGATACAATTCCAGGGAGACTCAGGAGCCAGGTAAGCGGCGATGAATAAGGGGATGGGCCAGATCCATTGTATGGCGAAGGGAAGCTTCCAGCCAAGGTCCCCAGAGACGTTGACGACAGCACGGACGACACCGGATGAGAGCAGGATGCCTCCTCCCCAGCACATGCAGACATAAGCGGTCACGTAAGGCCGGAGGACTGTGGGGACGACTTCGGACGCGTAAGAAGTCGAGAGGGTTTGAAAAACACCCCAAGGGATGCCGCACATGAACTCTCCAAAAGCGAGTACGGAGAGCGACGGCGCGAAGAAGGGAATGAAGATGGTGATTATCATCCAAAACATGAAAAACATCATAGTAGAGCGACATCCGAACTTGTCTTGTGTATACGTGTTGATTGCCAGGCCAAGCAGTTGTCCAATGAGGGCCGAGTTGGACAGAACGGACTGCCACTGTGCTGAGATGACGTACTCCTTGAGCGCTGTGTCGTAGGTTCCAAAACGCGTTTGGAATTGAGTTTGTCCGTAGAAGGAGGTGATCTGGAAAGATAGGCTCAGTCAACACAGCTCTCTCACCTGGGTGCTGTGTCCCCCCCCCCCCCTCCCGATCTACTTACAATGACCAAGTCATATCCTTCCATGATCAAACTAGTCGACAAGATCATAGCCCAGAAACAAGCCTTCTTATATTTCTTGAGGGCCCCGCGGATGGTGAGCTTCCTATCCGCAGCATCAGACTCCTGGGCCTGACGGATGAGATCAGCGGTATGTTCCGAGTCAAAGTCCAGGACTTTGAGCTCATCCCGAGTAGGAACGATGACTTTTTCTTCCGACATGATGAATGATGATGCTATACTGTGGTGTGTGGAATAACGATAATACCCCGGACGTAAGTGATTTGATAAATAAATTATTGTAACCCTCCAGGCGAGCTTAGAGGTGACTTGCCGTCGGCTAGGAGTCGAGAGGACATCGTTAATGTAGCGATTAATATGCAGAACGTGTTTCTTTACTACTTTACATCCCTCTGCGCAGTCAACAAAGTCACCCACAGACATCTCCGAAGGAAGCAGTTGGGGTAAGCAGAGCAAGTTGAACGGCATCAGATGACAGGAGAGGCCAGCGGGCACGGCTGTGGGGGTGGTTAGACTTCGGCTGCGGGGGTGGTTGAGAACTTCGGTCGTGGGGGTGGTAGTTGATATCGGCAGAGGTGGTGCTAGCCGAAGCGGGCCAATAGGCACTGGACTTGCAAGGTCTACTGTTAGTCTTTTGCATTCTAAGACTTGTGCTGTTCTTGGAACGAAATTTTTAGACCTAGAGCACGGGGCAAAAGCAAGTTTGTCCTCTCGGAAGTGGAGGTGGTGGAGTTTATTGATGTCGGTAACGGAGGTGATGCTGCCGCATATGAGACTTCGGGATACACAGAGCATCAGAGTTCGCCAACTAGACGGTAATGACTTGTGCCCAGCGGCTTTCTCTTTCGTGGAATATATTCATCGATACTTGTAATGGCACTTAGGCCAAGTCCTTTCGAGTGGATCATGGGACTCGTTGACGATGTGACATTTTCCATCTTGAAATAGGCAGTCGGAGCTCCTTACCCGGAATTGTGGTGTACTATTTACATATATAAAGTCACTTCATCTCCTGGCAGCAGAGACCTCATATAACCTTCAGCGAGTTGACTGTAGTCGTTGAATTTTAGCGCATAAATCATTGCTCGTCCACGATGGCTGCTGCTCTCTGTACATGCCTTGGCCTCCTGGCGGGCGGAGTCGTGGCAAATCCTCTCAAGCAGCGCGATTCAGTAACGGCTGTCGTGAACTTTAGCAACAATACAGGAACTCCTTCGCACCTCGCTTCCGGTACTCTCTATGGCCTGCCCGACGACACGACGCAGATTCCCTCCGAGTTCTTCGCTGACATTGGCTGGAACTACGAGCGAGCCGGTGGTGCCCAAACAACTGGAAAGGGCTGGATTTGGGGCCTAACCGCATACCAGTGAGTCATCTTTAGCCGTCTGGGGCACGACTGTGTCTCACAGAGACGTGCAGAGTGCTGATTGCTGCTTTCAAGGGAGCGCTTCGCTACCGTTCTCGACAATTATCAGACGACCAGGGCCCACGGCGGAACCTTCATCCTGCTGATCCACGACCTATGGGGCGCGGATGGCACACAGAACTCTTCTGCGCCGTACCCAGGTGACGATGGTGACTGGACCAGCTGGGATGATTACCTTACCCAGCTGTTCTCGGACCTGAACGCCAATAGCATGACCACCGACCTGGTGGTTGATATCTGGAATGAGCCCGACCTCACTACTTTCTGGGATCGTACCCAAGATCAGTACTTGGAGATGTGGGGACGGACCTACTACAGGTGGCGGTCAGTTGCAAACAAGACAGACTAGGTGTATGATTAATCATTACTCCTTGTGTATGCTGACGCTTTGGGCCGTCATGTACAGTGATGAATATGGGACCAGCGTCCTCCTCTCCGGCCCTGCCAGCGCCGGCGAGCCCTTGACTTCCAACACCTGGTGGCAAGCATGGGCTTCGTTTGTAGCCTCCAACGACAGTGTTCCAGACCAGTACGCATGGCACATGGAGGGCGGTGGCGGAGACCTGTTGTCTGCCTACGGCGGCCTAGTCGCCACTCAGAAGGCATACGGGCTGGCCGCGAAGCCCGTGAACATTAACGAGTACGGCACCTACGCTGAGCAGGTTCCTGCGGGGTCTGCATGGTGGATTTCCCAACTCGAGCGTATTGGTGCCCATGGTCTGCGCGGGAACTGGCTCAGCGGCTACGAGCTGCATGACTTCCTTGCTTCGCTCCTGAGCAAGCCTGATAACCCCGACAACGGCGACTACTCGGCAACAGCAACAGGATATTACCCTAACGGAGACTACCAAGTGTACAAGTACTACTACCAGAATATGACTGGCTACCGCGTCGGTACCACCCCTTCGTCCGACTTAAAGCTAGACGCCTATGCTACCGTCGGCTCGAGCTCGGCGATTGTCCTGGTCGGGGTACGCATTACCACCGGCACCTGGACTCTGGAGCTCAATGACCTGTCCTCCATTGGTCTTCCCACCTCAGGAACCCTCAATGTCCAGACCTGGGGCTTCCCAGTCGCTTCTGACATCCACTTCGGCGAGGTTGATGGCCCGACGAATCTTGGTGTCTACGGTCATGCTTACACGGGTAACACCGTCAGCTTCCCTGTCTACCAGACTGACACGACTACCGCATATGCCTTTGAGTTCTCAATCTAAGAGAGTAAAATCTGATCATTAGGGGAAAGGTCAAAGGAGAGGATGAAGACTATTGGAAGTGTAAATAAGCCGAGGCTCTATCTTTCTCTTTCTTTTTTTTTTTTTTAAGAAATTCATTTTGGAAGATGAACTTTAGGGACATGATACATAATTTATTATCATATACGGCAGGCCTTCATCTAACGCAATGGAAACATAAAAATAAACATACAATGAACGAGGCATGTGAAGGAGGGCTGCATAGATGTAGGACGTGTGGCGAGAGAGAAGGTTGATGGAATTATCAAGCCGATGCCGATTCACGTGTCTGCCTTGCGTTAGGTCCCGCCTGACGCCACTGGCTGTCATCCTCACAGACAGCGATGAGCCGCGTAAGGAGGTGCAGATATCGGGATCGAATAGGCCATTTGTTCAGAGTGTTGAGCAGCTTACACCCTTCACGCAGCATCCGCAGCGGGCCGTTAGGGGCGGTGATATTGCCGACGCCCATGATAGTCGCATTCATGGACCTCCCACGCTTGATGAATATCTGGACCAGTTCGTCATCTGTAGGTCGGTCCAGACGAATGAAGGATATGTCCTCGAGATCGGATGACCATTCTCCCTCATCACGCGAGCTGGTGTTGATGGATTCTTGCGATGACGTGCGCAGCTGCTGCGGCGGACAGAAGCTGCCGTAGGCCCAGACCACCAAGGTCGCTAGGAAGACCTTGACGGGCTCGAAGAAGGCATCCATGGAATAGCGTCGAATATGCCAGAAGAAGACGCCACAATGGACCAGCGCAAGGCGTGCTTTGTACTGGTCGTCCATGATCCATTTCTGTACCTCCTGGCATTTCTCCTTGAACCTCTCCCCGGCGCTGCCGTGTTTAACATTCTCGGACACCAGCAACTCGGCCATTTCGTGTATTGTCTGATAGGGTGCGAGCAGGACGAGTCGAGCAAAGTGCAGGTGCAAGACGGTCGAGTTTTCGGTTCCGGTCTTTGCTATTTCGCTATTTGCGATCCAGTGAAGTACATCTAGGCAATCGCATGCCGCATTTCTCCACTGGTTGTAGAGAGGTATCTGAGGTAACCAGGACGGACGGGTGAGCTCGCGTGATTCGGCATTTCCTTTCTGTGCCGAGGGCATCCAGCGAAGTAAAGGTCTGTTAAAAGATCGGGAAACGTCCCAGGTTTGACAATATAGGCCATGGATCGTCAAAATTTGAGCAAAATCTCCTATGCCATGAAGAAGCCGCTTCTCCACGTAAAGCACCCTTAATGCCTTTTCCAAAGTGGGTTGCTTGATGGGAGCCTGTATCTGATCCGTCCCGGCCTTCCATATGTCTTCTGTGCAGGGCAATGCAATGTCAGCAAAGTCCAGAAGCAACGCCGACGGCGTCCCGAAATGATAGTGAGACATGCTCTCGATGAGCCAGATTGCATGACAGAGGCGGCGCGCGCTCTCCAAGAGCATCCAGTGGCGTCGGTCTCGAAAGTTTATCTCGTCCCGCAGAATCGCGGGTTGAGTTCTGTACATTGCCCTGTGCTCGCCGACAAGTTCCTCAAGTGCCGATATTCTGTATCTCTCCAGCCGGCTCGAGCCGCAGTACGTTAAACCTATGTAATTGAGAAATTTCGCCTGGACAATAGCAAGTGACTCCAATGCCAGGATTCCTGTCGAGAACACAGCTCGTTGTTGTCGCAAGACTCTCCGGAGAAATTCGTGGAGAGCAACTGCGAGCTCCATGTTTCCCATCTCGATATACTGACTTCCGATTGCCGACATGGCTAATTTGCAAACCCAAGAGGATATTTCTTCGCTGTCCAGCTCAAGTTTGATCAGGGGCAGTACTTCAGGGTCAAAATACCGTCTGTAAAGTGCCAACAGCGTCGTGAAGGTGGACATGGGTGGAAGCTCGGGGGACAAGAAGGGCCCATTATCGCTCGTGACGTTGGGTGTCAGACAACACTCTTGAAAAGCTTGACACATCATGCGATACTGCTCAAGCGTAAAAAGCTGGACCCTAGTGCCTGAAAGGTCCTGCGCGAGGACGTTGGGCGATGGAGTCAGCATAAAACTGAAGCCGTCCGGCTCTGGTGGCATTACCGGGAGCTCTGGACAAGTGCGGGGCGATACTCTCGAGGCTGCTTCGCTGAATATCCGATCAGCATACCGTCCATTCCGAGGCTTCCTGGCGCCTCTGTTGTCTACATAAGCTGTGCCAGGCGTTTCGGCGTCAGGTGAATCTGGGAAAGTCCCCGGGATCGAATGCGATTGAGCGCCAATTGGTGAAAGCTGAGTCGACAGGTCGTTGACGCCAGTGGATGAGCTCCAGTACTGCTCGTTTGAGGCGATTGGGTTGTAATCGAACTCGGTCAAGTCGAGGTCCATAGACGGCGAGATCCAGTTCAGGGCGGAGATCATGTGAGTATTCGTCTCATGTGGCATCAGATCGACGGGGTGGATCTGCTGCTGCATAAAGACGCATGCTTCTGTCCGGTGCTCTTGCACGGGGACGACTGCATGCTGTGGTTGCTGCACCTGCTGCTGCGCAGCGATGGAGATTGATTGCATCTCATCACTCTGAGGGTTTGTGTACTGAGGATTGTCATGAGGCGCATCTGCCCCCGTCGAAGCGTCGTTACTCTCGCTGGCCTCGGGAAACGTGCATGCCAGCGACTTTTTCTCGCATCGCGCGCATGGCTGAGCACCGCTGCACTTAACTCGAGAGGTGGCGCATTTCGTGCAAGCCCGGAACCTTCGCAGTGGCACATGGGGCCGATGGACATTCTGGTGGCGGTCTAGAGCGTCTCTATAATATGCATATGATCAGTCGCGCAACTTTTCTGAGCGGCAGGTTCAGGTTCAGGTCACAATCAAGGCTGGTAGGGCCATGTACTTTCGGCTAAATTTCCTGCCACAGACACGACAGATACGATCCTTCTCCTTAGTGTGCGTCGATAGATGTCGTTTCAGATGCTCTGTCCGGTCAAATTGTCGCTGGCATATCGGGCAGGCCTGTCGAGAGGCTGGCGGCTTTCGCGAGTGGCTTTCCATTCGGAAAGGAGGCGCGTGAGCCCGAGGCTGGTGCAAAACGATGTCACAATCACGTGGCTCACAGGAATGATCACTTGGAACAGAACTGGTATACTGATGACAGCATGCTGAGGGCTTATGAAGTTGTTGTAGGTATTATGTGTGCTCGGCTTGTATTGAGCAGGCAGGTGGCAGCGTGGAGTTGGGGGCTCCCAAGCAAGTTGAATGATACATCCGTCATCTGACGTGGAGGGGAGGGCTGGGCAGGTTAGTAACTAAGGCGGGTCCTGAGTGCCAACTGCCAGGAACACGGACCGACTTGCTCCGGGTGACAGAACAGCGTCCAGCAAGAGACCACAGGGCTAATCCAAAACTAGACTAAGAACTCTATGCGACACTCGTGGTAGGGTAGGGAAGGGAGCAATGATCAGGGTCGACAGCATTTGCTTATAAGAGGAAAATTCTCAGAGGGCCAGCTTGCACCAGTGTTTGAAGCTGGTAGTGGCAATCCTAAGTACTTACTTATTAAAAACTTAGTTATGCATTGCTTTCTTTCACCTGATTTGGGTTGGGGCAAGGTTGGGATTGGTAGCCCTTTTTCCCCCCTTTTCCCCGGTCACAGATGCCCGGACTCCTTATATGTTTCAGTCCTCTGAAATGGCACAAAAAGAGTCGTGTGTGCACTTATACAATGTGCAATACACCACGGAAATCGAATTTTTCTAATCTAATTATTCTCTGCAAGGGCCAGTGACTCACCGAGGCTATACATACTTGCCAAACACCTAGCGGAAGAGAATATTTGAAGAAATGGGTAATAAATCGTTTCCGAAGCCTCTAATGCCGCCTCAATATCGCTAAGGCAGAATAGCATACTGTTTATGGTAGCAAAGACCAGCGCTCCGTTTATGAAGAGGGTCCATATGATTGCCCTAGGTACTACAGTAGCCGCGGACTAGATCTGTTCCACGTTCTTTGGGGGAGTCAATGCTTGTCAACACCACGAAATTCAGATTGGAAAATCGCGCCTCCTCGGAAAGATGGACGGCACAGTCTGCGCCTATAAGCGATGCTGCTCCTAACGGAGACCCAACCAGAAATGAGAGAGCATGACTTGTCCAGGCACTTTTATTTAGAAATGTGGTGAATGCCGTAATTACGTCGTTGTGGGGTGCGAGGTACACCATAGGGATAAGGATCTCGAAGGAACCTGCCAGGCGGACAATGCCAACCAGGTCCTCAAATTTAAGCGAGGGCACGGCCTGTGGTTGAATGCATTATGATTGCGAACACAGAGACAGCCCATGTGATCAAGACTCTTAACACATAGCGGCGAATGTACTTTTAGGGTGCAGCTAGCATTCAAAACCTACACAGTGCTCAG
Organism: Cryphonectria carpinicola; assembly: GCA_014849955.1. Taxonomy (NCBI): domain Eukaryota; kingdom Fungi; phylum Ascomycota; class Sordariomycetes; order Diaporthales; family Cryphonectriaceae; genus Cryphonectria; species Cryphonectria carpinicola. Next base: position 133,510 of record JACWRQ010000017.1, on the reverse strand, counting down.
AACCAGGATACTGGAAATAATCTATTCCTGCTCAGCGGCCAATGAACCCTGGTTGGGAAAGGGCAGATGGTGACATGTGCAGCCTTTATGAGCTAATCATGCACGTTGGCTTCCCTCCATGCAGTATGAATGGAAGACCGATGATCACTTTTAAAGCCGTGTCGACCCCCAGCTCTGTTGTTTGCCGGTGAAGCGGGGAGCTGAGCGCACCTCAGGAACACCGACGTTCCTGCGAGCACTGATTGTCTCGACTGTTTGATGTGGCATCATGGCTGAGATCGCCTCCGAGATTCACGGCCATCACAGCGCTGCACCGATGCAGCCAACAGAGGCAGAATGGGACCAATCGGAGCTGACCCCCAATCAGATCGCCGAAGCATATCGAGCATCTATGAATGAGCACCGCATGACCTTTTCTGAAGCATTTCAAAGCTACAAAAAGGCCCTCTTCTGGAGTGCTGTTATGGGACTTGTGAGTCAAAGTCAAAACGTGTCGCATGAGATATGTTAGAGGAGCTTAGGTTTCGCTTGCAATAAATCATCGAGACCTCTCATCATGCGGGAAGAGTTCAAAGCTGAAAATCAGACGGTTGTCAAGACCATCATCATGGAATCCTATGATCAGATCCTTATCAGCTCCTTTTATGCCCTGCCCGCATTTCAGAAAACTTTTGGTTTCGAAACATCGGATGGCTCTTATCAAGTATCAGCTCCTTGGCAATCAGCTCTCAGTAAGATCTTGCCTGGGTCATGTGCTTTTTATCGAGGCTGATATTCAGTAGCACTTGTGCAGAACGCTGGGCTCATCATTGGCATTTTTGCCAACACCTTTCTTGTGGATCGCTATGGGAGTAAGTAGTTCCGCATTGGGAAATCATAGCATGGATACTTTGTTTTCTAATCTTCTTGATAAAAGATCTCGTCCTGGTTCAGGTAGCACTTGTCTTCGTTGCTGGTTTTGTGGCTATTCTTTTTTGCGCCAAGTCGCTCGTTATGCTTCTTGTGGGGGAGATCCTCCTTGGGTTCCCACTGGGTACCATCAACACAATTGCTCGTGAGCCGAGATCACAAACCTTTCCCTGCTGGATCACATACCTAATTCCTCATTAGCGGCTTACTGTATTGAAGTAGCACCGCTCGCCCTGCGTCACTACGGCCCAACTGTAAGATTCCTGGTTTTCAAATCTGCGTTGCTCATACTTCAGGATACCCCTGGGCGTGAAGTCGGCTCCGGTGAGGCAGTATGAAGATTAAAATTCAACTGAGAATTAATACTCACGAAGCTCTCCTCAAATCCTTTTGATCCGGATCGCTAAGGATCGCATCTTACAGTATATCAACCTGTGCTGGGTATTTGGGCACATTATTGCCACGGGAATTCTCCGGGCCTATGCTGATAATTCTACGGAATGGGCTTGGAGGATTCCTTATGCTATTCAGGTCAGGCACTGACTCTCCGTTCATATAATGAGGAGGCCTCGCGCCGTCGTGTGCCTCACCATGCTGATACGAGACCTGTACAGTGGATTTGGCCGGTACCTTTGTTCATTTGTGTAAGCTGCTCCAGAATTTGCAGAACCCAAGAACGCAAATAACTGTCCCTGACCATCATCAACTCCAGCTGGCTTTTGCTCCCGAATCTCCGTGGTTCCTCGTCCGCGCAGGGAGGCATGACGAGGCACTGAAAGCTCTTGACCGCCTCTCGCATAATGTTGACAATCGCGAGACGCTTTCTCTGATCCAACACACTGTGATATTGGAAAAACAGCTGGAGTTCGGCTCTTCGATATGGGACTGTTTCAAAGGAAACGATCTGCGCCGTACTGAGATTGCGTGCATTACATGGTCCAGCCAAATCTGGACACAATTTGCCCTCGCTTCGGGCACTTATTTCTTCGAGATTGCGTAAGTGGGGACATTTGATTTCTAAGCTCCCCTAGTAACTCTTATACTAATGTAATCCCTCTGAAAGTGGTCTTCCAACGACGGACTCTTTTGACCTAGGCATCGGGCAATACGGAATGGCAGGTCTTGCCACCATGATATCCATGGGTCTCCTTGAAAGAGTGGGCAGGCGTACGCTTTGGCTCTGTGGGCTTGCTGGCATGCTTGTGCCCATCGTTTCCATTGGCATACTGTCTTTGCTTCCATACCAGACGCCCTCTGTGGTTTGGCCTCAAGGGGTCTTTATACTCGTGAGATTCTTCGCGTATGGAATATCTTGTGGTCCAATTCCGTTCGTTTATTGTGGCGAGATTAGCTCAGTCAGACTCCGGCAGAAGGTCAGTGAAACAACGCAGCTTCACGTAACGCTCATTTTCCCAGCCTCAACTAATGATCTTCAAAATACCACATCAGACATTGGCACTTTCACGTAATTTTTACAACATCGTAAACCTGGTTTCATCTTGTGTATCACCATACCTTATCAACCCTACTGCCGCAGACCTAAAGGGGAAAACCGCGTGGATAAGCGCGGGACTCACAGTCTTAATTGGCATATGGAGCTACTATCGTTTCCCCGAAACTAAGGGTAGGAGCTTCGAGGAGCTCGATATTCTTTTCGGTGAGTAAACAATATTACTGAAACCTCAGTTGCCAACACAAATTCATCTGAATGACTTCCAAACAGCCAAACAAGTCCCCGCCCGAGAGTTCAAATCCTACCAAATAAGAACTGAAGAGGAGTTTGGACTTACAGACGAGAAGCCAGCCATAACGACTTGTTGATTGATGGATATTACTGGTATGTCGGCTGCGCAGATCAATGGGGTCCAGACATAGTCCCAGCGGTCGAAAAGCTAGGTCTTTAGAATCACCGAGCGGGTTGGCACTTTGTCCGGTAACGATACAGTCTATACAGACAGTGAATTGACCGTAAGTACGCAACATATTGTCGGCTAGATTGGTGTTACATATTCTCCAGCATGATATCACTATCACCTGGAGAAAATCCTCAGGTATTCATTTGTCCAGAAAAGTTATCTTGTGTGAGGGTGGATGGAACATATTGTGGTCATTAAAACTGTAAGACTACAACTATACTGGGCATTCTCTTGTATTCGTTCTATTTCTCCTGGCCATCGGGCTTTAATTTCAATTGACATTGCATGTCTCTCATTCAACATGCATTCTGGCCTTACTCACATGCGAAAAACAATTGGTGTACGGCTGCGAAAAGGCAGCCCCTGACCAAATTTCCCGACCAACCTGACAGGATCTCTCATTACAATCTCTCCGCACCCAGCTCAGGCTGTTCCATGTTCGTACGAAGCTTCTCAAGATGCTCCTGAAAACCAGCGATATCACCGCTGAAGGCCACAAACCGCAAGTGGTTGAGGCCCTTCCATCACCTTCCAATCCCTAAGGAAATCGAGAACAAGATCCACAGCGTCCTGCTCAATCATGCGGAACCCGAGTCAATAAAGATGACACACAGGATTCATCCCTGACTCTAGAGGGAGGGCGCGCAGGTTGCACGGGGACCTGCGCGCCTCCAGTCCGTCCTCTGGCTTTGACAATCCGCACGGGCGTGGAAAGGCGCGCGCCCTCAGATTTCACGCTTCTTTTCACGGGTCATTGGCAATGACTGATCCCAGCCTCCATGTTGCCAAAAGCCATGTCGCAGTATATACGAACATAAAGAGTAGCTGCGGATGTCGTGTCGGTCTCATAGAGCTGTGGTGACCATAGATTACCCGGGTCACCGCTTTCCTGAAACAGACCAGCTGCGAGATCGATGCTATGCTTTTGCTTATACCACAAATGCACAGCGCCAAAAGCATGATCCAACAACAGGTGGCCTTGATTCGTCTCCCTGGTCTCCTGGCTGCTTGGATCTCCACTCCCATCTGGGAAGAAATTCTTGTACCGAACCAGAGCTAATTTTTAAAGGAGAGCCCCGATGTCGACGTTGACGAGCCCTACTTGTTTACGGAGGAAGGCCGCCTGGCTGTCGCGAGAGCCCAACACTGTTTGATCATCGCTTTTCTAGCCTCTCGTTCTGCCCGTATGTCTGAGTGGGGGTTTTCTGCTCCCACCAAGCCGGCTCCCGTTGTCCACGAGGCTAACATGGTGCAAATCGATCGCCGTAGCAACTATAGCTTTGCTGTTGCTACCACCTCGCCCTGTTACCTGATGGTAAGTCGACAACGTGACGCTACAACATTACAAATAACCCAGCAGCTGACTTGATACTGGATAGATGGACCCTGGAGCTAGAGCTATAGCTTTGAAACGCAGCCAGGTCCAGCAAGCATGTGAGGCCTGCCGAAAGAAGAAAAAGGTCCGTCCATCCTAGCTCTTTCGACGTGTTTTCTGGAAGTCTAGAGTTCCAAAGCATCATCGACGGTCTTCTGCACCACAACTACTGCAACAGTCTGAACGCCAGTGACCCGTCAGAGGTTGCTTTTAGTGACCAGAATTCTTGGGATGAATTCTATTCAGCCGTTGTGAACGGAATTCAGCCGTTGTGAACGGAATTCAGCCGTTGTGAACGGAACTCTGCATGAGATCAGCTGGATCTCCCCTCCCGGAGCTGTGAAGTGAGTACACCCTCGATTTCCGATTTCAAATCTTTCAAACTATCTTAATTCTCCGGCCCCGGTATGGAACAATGCTCTCTACTCCCTCTTGCATTAGATAATTCTTTTTTGTTTCCTTTTGCAGGTGTTCGAGTTCTTCCCTTTATCATATCACCTTTCACCAGAGGAGGCAGACTCTTCACTGAGCGCGCAGACCATAACTCGCATATTTCATTTGTCAGTGAGGAATATTCCCAATTCCGGTGCCTCCATTCGACCAGATTGGAGATAACTCACTGTAATTTACAAATCTCTCCTTATAAAGGAGTATCTCACTGCAAAGAAGTATGGGAATATCACCACAACTCGGTTGAGTGACTGGCGGCGCACTCAGATGTCAAACCCGTTGAATGCCTTGGACTTTGATGACGTGACTGATCTACCCAATACCAAAACAAGTATGAGAACCGGGGGGGGGGGGGATAAAGAAAGACATATAAAGGGAAAAGGATGGGGGCGGAAAAATCACACCGAGCACCAAGTAATTTATCTGAACTTTGTGTCTGACGCGTTGGACAGCCCGATTTCTCCATCCCCGATCTTCCTTCCTCAACCTATCCATATACGGATGGCGAGGAAAATATTTTTTCGGCACATGCGTGACATGTGAAACAACATAGTCTGATGTCGATTCTCCGGTTCCCTGTGGCAACTAGACACTTAAAGACTCACTCTACTTTGAAGCCGGCTAGAAACAAGTCTACGGCTACCTGACTAAGGGGCATTTTTCGTATTCGAGACGAACAGTTAACCTTGGACAGTCCAGGCACGAATGGCAGCTCTGATGTAACGATGACTGCAGCTACCACAGACCATGAGAATATTTCACAAAGCTTGATGTTACATGCTTCGTCCGACGCCGATGACGACTTTGGAAAATTTGAGATTTCGAGCGCTGCAGATGGGAGATGTATCACCGTGGATGCATCTCTGGCCAGCGGAAACAGCACAGCAGGGTGATTTGACATAGCCTGTGTTGGCAGTGGCAGCTACACTCTGCAGAATAGTGAGAGTAAGCATCTGGCCGTGGGCGGCAGTGATTGCCTTGGACTGGCTTCTTCACGCTCGAGTTAGGGTGTCTACTCCGTCACATATCACTCCTAGGCGGCTCGATTGGATGCGTGTGCTATCGCGATGGACAAAGGCTCGGCAGGATGATCAAGGTCTCATTCTCTTGCAAGCCACACATTTATGGATCCAGAATCTATTAAGCATGAGACTCTTGAAACATAGCAGTGTCTGATCTGTGGGTTAGACCTTTTTCTTGTTTCTTTTGTCCCCCCTTCCCTCCCGCCCCCGGGGGCTTCTTTTCCTTGTCGCTCTGGGGAGGGGAAGGAACGTGCATTGCAAAGCTTTAATTTTGTCCTTCAGTTACACGTGTGCGTATCTAGAATCTATCAGTGGCATAAAAGTCCAGACGCTTACACCATCCCAACATGTCGTTGAAGCAGGTGTTGAGCGACCTGCCAAATCTGGGATAGTATAATTCCTCCCCAAGTGGGTCAACCAAGTGGGGATTTGCATCCCGCATGTTCTTCCGCCTCTCCTAAGGTCGACAAACGGTCCATTGAGGTTTCCCCTCGAGACCATGTGCCGGCTCTGCCGTCTTGGCTACCACAACCCCAACCTCTCAACTGGTATCGACCTATGAGGCGCGTTGCGTTTGTGAGCAGATAGGACTAGAGTGGTGAAAAGTCCCGTGAGTGTGTGTGTTTGTGTGTGGATGTCAGCCCCGGTTTATTTCCATAGTGTACTTGGAGAGAACGGATTTTATTTTCACAACGAGGTGCGGCCCTGCCGAGCTCGCTCCGATGGCTTCAGCCATAGTACTGTAATAGTACTGTACTTGCATTCTCGGCTCAGCCACCTTGGGGGGGAAGGAAAAACCAGTAGCTCACCATCAGCACTGTAGCTTGGGATGAAGCCACAGGGTCACCCCCTCCTGATTATTCCTCCACCAGAACCTCAGGGACCAGATCCCAGGACTGCGAGAGCACGTGGGCAAAAGGTCAAGATATAGTAGACGGCGGGGATAGCAATCCCTGGCTACCCTGACGGGATCCCAGTCAGAGAAAAACCTATTCACGCTGACGCTTTAGCGGGGTAACATCGCACAAGAGAAATCAATAATTCGGTTGATCGCTGCAAGCCTGAGTGGGCACCAATGGTTCATTCGGTCGTTTTCCAAGGCGTAAGCAGAAACAAATAATAATATAGCTGCGCTTAGCTGTATTAAAGTCATATTCTATCACCGCGCAGATCACCATTCTCTCGTACCTGACTTTTGTCGTTGTCTCCCAGGCACCTCTCGCAAACGAAAATCAGACCTCAGATAAAAGAAAAATGGGAGTCGAGACCTTCGTTCTCGCGGCGCTGACCGGACTTGCTAGTGCAGCCCCCGGGATCAGTAACATCCAGACGCACACCTCCCCGGATAGCAGCGACTGGCGCAGCAAAATCACCAACGTCGTGGTGCTAGTGGAGGAAAATAGGTCTTTCGACTCATTTTCAGGCGGTCTAGAGTACAACAGCACCATCGACGGTCTCCTGCACCACAACTACTGCAACAGTCTGAACGCCAGTGACCCGTCAGAGGCAGCTGACATCTGCGCTGGGCCACTGGCTGCGGACGTGGCCTCGGATGATCCCAACCATAGCATCAGCGGTGTGAACATGCAGCTCTTCAGTACTTTCCACCCCAACGAGACTGCGGTGGCCTTGGCGGCGGACTGGGAGTACCAGACGATGCGTGGATTCGTCACGGAGCAGTCGATCACATTTGACACTCTGAACAAGACAAGAGCGGCGGAGGCGATCAACTACTACGTAAGGGGCGGACAGCGTGATGCTTCATCCTGATCTGAACGAAAGGCGCTCTGCTGATCTCAATTACAGACACCTGAACACATTCCCGTCTTCAACGCAATAGCGGAGAATTTTGTGTTGTTTGACAGGTGGTTTGCCGCTGTTCCGGGTCCCACCAACCCCAACAGAGCTTATATTACCAGCGGCACCTCCCACGGCCATGGCGAGAATGACGAGGCTTTCGAGGTTTACGGGCTCCCACAGAAGAGCATCTTCCAAGCCCTGAGTGAGAACAATATCACCTGGACCAACTACCAAAACAGCACAACCGGCCCTGGGTAAGGGTGGTCAACTTGAATCTTGTCCCATGTACACCAATGAATACTGACTGTCGAACTCAGGCTGGGATTCAACCCAGATGCAGCTTTCTACTCGGTCAGTATCGTCTCGACGTGACACTTTACAGTGCCTTCCCCCCCCCCGGGGGGGTTTCCGCCCGGTTCTTCTCCTCTCCTTCCCAAAGGGAAGGCTAGTCGAAAGTAATAGGTGGGAGAAGGAAAAGGAAAGTTTCGTTCTCTGGTGAACAGGCCGCTAACAACCTACATTTTCTAAAAGTGGACTCTGGATTCTGGTGCGAACGCAACAAACATCAAGGCAATTGAACATTTCTACACTGACGCTGCAGCTGGCACCCTCCCGCAATTTACCTACATCAACCCGGAATGCTGCTCTTACCAGGTAAACAGTCATTTACTCATCTCCTCACCTTGAGGCTCGCTCTCCTGCTAACCATTTCACAGAGTTTCCACCCACCCTCGCCTATCGTGCTTGGGGAGATATTCATCAAGGGCATTTACGAGGCCATCCGTAACTCACCTCAGTGGAACACAACGCTGTTCATCCTGACGTTCGATGAGCACGGCGGTTTCGGTGATCATGTGTACGCTCAGCAAAACAAGGCCCTTCAAGTTTGCCGTTTTCAAGCTAAATTTATTTCACAGTCCTCCCCCCGTAGGCATTCCCGCGGGTGATGATTTAGTGTACACAGAGACGGCGCAGGACGGACAGAACATCACCTTCGCCTTCGACCGGTTGGGTGTGCGGGTACCGACGGTGCTCATCTCGCCGTGGGTCGGCAAGGGGCTGATCGAGAACAAGGGGCAGAATTTTGGCGGCGAATACACCCACACGAGCATCCTGAATTTCCTGTCAGAACTGTGGGGTGTCGAGAAGCTGACGCCTCGAGTCGAGTACTCGTCCACCTTTGAGCATCTCATCCTCGACACCATCAGGAGCGATGATAGCAGTCCGAGCATCTTGCCGGAGCCGGTCTCTTGGTAGGTTGAGAATTGCAGGGTGGGGGCCAGTGGCTTTAGGGGGGAAAAGAAGAAGAAGGTGTGAAATGGCACTTACAAAGTAAAACATTAATTGGTGTGAAATGAAATGGTTGAACCAAGACTTTGTTGTCTGATGTTGTACAATCTTCCCTTCGTATTCATTTTATACGATGGCCAGGCCGGTGGGTTTCTCCTGCGATTTTTTTTCCCCTCTCAGAATTCCATGCCAGTGTGGCGCAGCACTTGTAGCGCTGTAATTACACAACTGTGCGCATGTTGCTGCCTGCTTTCCACCGCCAAAGGCACAAATTTTCTCAACAAAAACAATCTCATGAAGACGATGCCACGTTTTTTGAATTGGTTAAACGCCACTAAACAAATAAAATCACCTCATTCACAGGCCAGCGCACGAGGCTTTCCGATCGGTCGCAATGCATCCCACCATGCTCGTGGACCCAAACACGCAGCTCAGCTACGTTCTCCTTCACAAGGAGGCCAAAAAAGGCCTTGCTCATACCTCAACCAAAGATCTAGTCAACGATCCTCCGAACGTGTGTGTGATCTGCTTCCACGGTTCCGGACAGGCCACGCATGCCGAGACTTGGCTCCCCTTGATGAGGGAAATCAGCGAACACGCACAAGTTCTGTTTTATGAGAGGCGCGGGGTTGGGCAAAGCACGATGGCAGTCTCGCGTTCCCAAACGCCTGAGGAATCAGTATCTGATCTTGTTGTCCTCCTGAAAGCGTTGCGGCTGAGACCGCCGTACATCTTCGTTGCACATTCCTACGGGGGCGCCATAGCTCGACAGTTCCTTCAGCGGCACCCCACGCAGATCGCCGGTATGGTCCTTGCAGAGACGGGCCAAGAGACCCCGATCAAGCACGAGGACGAACAGTACAAGAAGCAGATCCTCGGCGCTAAGCCCCTGAGTGTTATTCAGGCTAATTCGCTGCTCGGGAGACGTGTTGATCATGCGTCTGCCGAGGAGTTGAGGCTCAGGGACTTGTGGGCCGCGGAGGACGAGCGGCTCAAAAGAGCCCAGCTCGGGCTCAGCTCCAATGCCCGGTACGTGCGGGTGAACGATTGTGGGCACAATATCATTCGCGAGCGGCCTCATATTGTTGCTGCTGAGGTCAGCTGGGTTCTCGAGAATCAGGTTTCTGTATCAGTACAGCCACAGCAGACATCAAGTTTCGGCAGCTATTTTCAACGCTTGTTGCGTCTCCTGCACCGCAAAAAGGAGGGAGAGGACAAATAGGTAGTATGAATCATTCGAGTAACAGATTCAGCTTTCTCCGGCGTGGCGCTGGGCATTATAACCGATAATATGCTTTGCACGACCCAAGACTGCGTGAACCCGGGTATAAGTCCGAAAGCGCAAACTATGGAATCTCCGTCGCCTTCGGCGATTGCAACCGACGACGTCATTCACGTTTGCTCCTCTTGAGGGGGTTTCAACATTATAAACACTTGAGACATGATTCATAGCACGGTAGTTAATTTTTTTTTTTTTTTTTAGACAGTATTCATCTTGAATGCGACCGATGACTCTCTGATCAAATACCCCTCTTTGCGTGAATTCCTTCACACGTTGCCAGATCGTTCTCGGATAAACAACCCCCAAATAATAAAATGCCTGCAGAAAATATACCAAAGCAGATGAGGGCCATACAGGCAAGTGTGCACATTGAAGCGTTGCAGTTCATTCGGTAGGATTCTCACCGCAATGCTAACGTCGTGGACTCGTTTTCGTATATTCAGGTTGTTGAGTTCAAGAAACCCTATCAAATCAATACGGTCGACACCCCAGATCCTACCACACTCGGTCCGCATGATCTACTTGTGAAAATAGCCGTGGCCTCTTACTGTCATACGGACAGCATGATTCAGCAGGGGATATTCGTCACCACTTTGCCAGTCATTGCTTCTCACGAAGGAGCTGGCACTGTCGTGGCTGGTGGGGCATCAGTCGAGGACTGGAAGGGGTCACGCGTTATGTGTGGACTCCCGTTTCACCCCTGTGGCAAGTGTGCTGACTGCACCGGCCCAACAGAGTCCTGGAGGCAGTACTGCATCAACGTTGAGGGTCACTGCGGAGTACACAGGAACGGATTCTTCGCTGAGTATGCCGTTTGCGATGCACGCTCAACGACGAGACTGCCCGACGAGGTCAGCTTTCTCAGTGCCGCACCACTGGCGTGTGCAGGACGAACGTCATGGAGAGGGGTCGAACAGGCTGGTCTCGCTACGGGTCAGTGGCTTGCGATCGTCGGATCCGGAGGGGGTCTAGGACACTTGGGTATTCAATTTGCCAAGAAAAAAGGCCTGAAGGTTGTTGGGATCGATGCGCGGGACGATGGCCTGGAAATATCCAAAACCATGGGTGCTGATCTTGTCGTGGACGCGAGGGTGGGCAAGGACGCTGTCGTCAAGCAGATTCAGGAGGCTGTTGATGGCTCCGGGACGGATGCCACTGTGACACTCTCCGACGCACCATCAGCTGCAGCTCTGGGGTGTGCAGTGACCAAGATGCACGGAACCATGGTCCAAATCGCTCAACCAGACGAGATCATCATCCCATTTCAGGAATTTGTATTCCGCGACATCCGGTGAGTCTCGACACGTATTTGTAGCAGTCTCTCCAGCTCACCATTTCTCTTGCTCGGTCAATAGCTGACATGAATTATTACTTGTGCAGAATTCACGGCAGTGTAGTCTCGTCACCACAGGAGAGCGAAGACATGGTGCGTTTTATCGCAGAGAACGGGATCAGGGTTAAGATAAACGTTTTTGATGGGCTGGACGAGATTGAATCTTTGCTGGAGATTGTTCAAAGCGGCAAAATTCAAGGCAAAGCGGTGATCCTTGTCGACCGAGATCAAATAGAGAGGGAAAAACAACTGGGCGCCAAATATTAGACTTGACGAGTTTGGATGGTCGGAAAGCCTCAACAGGTGCCTCGCGAAATGGCAATAGGTCGTGGCTAAGGAGACGACTCTGATGATTGTGAATTTCTGAGAAACGCTCGGATGGGCCGACGAAGCAAAATGGTCGAAACAGAATCTCCGTCTTTCCGACAAATCATTTATACTAGCTTGTCAAGAACGTGACCTGTGCCGGACCCCGTATATAAAATCTGGCTACACGGTCGGACGACCCAGAGAGACCGGACTGACTTGCTCCCGTTGAGCCCGGGTTCGACCATAAGAACCAAAATCCGATCGCACAGCTCTGACTTGGAAAGAGGCAGTACAATTATGGCTTTATTCTGGCCATCTTGTAGACATCCCACAAGTACCAAGTAAATACTTGAATGAGATCCTACGAACTGAGTTGATCTACAAAATCCTGCAGGTGGCTGCTGCTACACATTCATCGGGCCGCACTCGGCAAACCTCGGATGATGCAATCCGGCTTTGAAATCCATTCATGCGGGACGGTGAGGGGGTGTTTAATAATGCAATAGTCCTCCACCACTACATCGGCCTGGGAAACAATGTAGACTTCACATCCTTCGCTTGCTCGCTACCGCCAAGATACTCAAGTCATCCTCACCATTCGTCATACACAGTGAACCGTCTAAAATGGGTTCTAAAGATGCAGCTATCAAGCTCTATACCAACCATGGATGTCCATGTAAGGACGACGTCTTATTTACCAATGCCCTGACCTTGAGAACATTAAGAAGCTAAAATTTACTCTAGGGGCGCATAGGTACGATAAATACTAGCCCGGATCCTCATGATACCAAGCGCGAAGCCACCGAAGTCGCAAGAACTCATCAGTCATACTTTCGAGACTGCCGAGCAGTTCAGACAGGCTAACTTTAGGGCATCATTTAGGGCACACATCACGCTGGCAGAACTAGGAGTTCCCTTTGAGGAGGTAAGATGATTGTTGCTACACTGTTCTGCCAATCTACATAAAGGGGGTGGGAGGGTAGGGTAAGAAGACACTGAGGGCCGGGAACGACAAGCGACGAATTTCACAATAGAGGGTGTTATGTATTACCACTCACAATACACTATGAAAACAGAGGGGTAGGGGATGGGGTGGGGGGGAGATTGGTTGTGAGTGTGGTCTTATGAATAATAACACGGCTAACCATGCCGATTCTAGGAAATCATCGACCTCGGCGTCCCTCGAACCTCGGAATACCTTAAGGTCAACCCTCGTGGGCTTGTTCCCTCCCTCTCCTACAACGGCGAGATCATCACCGAGTCCGCCATTGTGGCCCAATTCCTGGCCGACACTTACTCAAGCCACCTTGTTCCGGCTTCTTCAGACCCCAAAGGCCCGCTTGCTCGGGCCCGCATTGCCTTCTTTGTCGACGCATGGTTCTCCAAGTGCAACGGTCTATACGTGAAGACCTTGCAGGCTAAGACGGACGAGGAGGCCGCTGGGCTTGTCAATGACTTGGTCAAGGTCATAGTGAAGGAGATCGAACCTCTGCTTCAAAACGCGGGTCCGTTCTTTGGAGGGAGCAACAAGCTCACGCTTGCCGAGGTGAGTCATTACCCCTCCATCCGTGTTCATACGGGGCCTCCCTATTTCCTATAAAGATATAATCAGTATTCTAACTGTGTTGTGATCAGTGCCTGACGGGACCATTTGTGCTCCGTCTCAGGGTGTTTGCAAAGCACGGACTTCTACCAGCCAGCCTCATCACGGCCTTTGCCGAGCAGGCACCCAATTTTTACAAGTGGTCCGAGGCGGTCATTACATCCCCGAGTGTTACAGGTATCTTCAAAGAAGATTTGATAGTTGAGAAGACGAAGGTGAGAATCGCCAATGCGAAGGCGTGAGTGAGCCTTCTTCGCTTTCTCTTCTTCAGCTCTCTTGTCCTAGCTGCGTCATTTTCGAGAGGTTCTGTCTGGAATGGCAGGATATCGGCTTGTGAGCTTGTGCCGAGCAATGTAGCGTCCTAGATTTCGGCAGAAAATCGATATTGTCCGAGTTCTAAGTACGAGATAAAGAGGACAGCCTCTTGCAAAGCCATAGCTATGCATTTCACACTCGTTGGCATGGGGTTCCCTGGCCTAATAGGCCACCTCCCTTACGAAATATGTATTGCTTCAAGGGATTAATACACTTTCAACTATACTATGAATTTTCATTTGTAGATGCCATCATAAATACACTTTGACCTTCGGAATTCCACCGTCGTCACTTGCAATGACTGCTTATCTTGGACTACTCGTCAAGGTCACGTCATGGTCATGTTAACAGCATGTCATTCATGTTGAAATTTGCTTGGTGACAACCACCTGGGCAATAGACAAAGGTGAATTAGACGGACCTATACTTCGCTATTATAAGGTGATTGGTAGATACGTAAGTACTTTTTAGTTCTTCTAGGACACGGGCTGGGATGAATTCTCGTATGAAATACCCGATGTTGTCACTTGAGGTGGCTGAAATCACACATACACTCGCCTTTCTCTGTCAGAAATCAGGACACAAACATCATCTTTCGGGATTTGTTACAGAAATCAGACGGATTTTCATTCTTATAATAGACCTCAACCATCTATATAACAAACAAGATACTAAGATACTACACGATCAATTTCAGATGCATACAACCAACTGACGATATCCCTCACAATGGTGCGAGATATCGGCCCACCCTTCTAGTCTCGTGAAAGAGCGGCTGGTACGGAGGCACCAGGCCCGCCGTCCCGGATGATGAACACACACATTTTCTCGCCCAGAAAGAGTCGAGACAGGTTGAATACCAAGTCAGGAGACTTCATCTAATAATTCCGCGCCATCCCGCGGTCCCGGCTGGAGTCCATGGAATATTTCTCAACCCTTCCGCGCGTGCGCTGGTTCCTTCTCCTGGCTCGGATCGCGGCGGTGAGCTCCCAGATCCAGTAGCCCGTTGCGACCGCCATGAGGGCGAAGGCAGCCCAGGTCAGGCCCTGGAACTTAGAGCCGACGGTGACCTCGAGCCCGATGTCGTCGGCATTTTCTTCATGGATCTTCTTAACCATCTCACTGGCACCAACGGTGTACAGGAGGCTGCCGACGAAGAGAAGGAGGGCCGCGGTCAGCGCAAGACCGAGATTTGCGACAAGAACCCTGCGGCCCTTCTGCGGGATCAAGAAGAGGCCTGATGCCGCGCCGAGTATGGAGAGGCCGGCGAATATGGTGCTGACGATGTATATCGCGGCCAGGGCCTCAAAAACGGTCGGCAGTTTGCTCAGCTTCTTCTCCAGCTTCTCGGTGAATCCGAGATCCGAGAGGGACACGTTGAATGGACCGACACTCAATTGCTTGTTAAGGAGGTCAGACATGTCCATGGCGGCTGCTCAAGGGGTTAGCATGCTGTCCCTCAAAATGAATTCAATAGGTTGGGCGAGTTCAGCCCGTTCAAGTCTGGCTTACAGAAGTCCAATGGCCTGTGGGGAGACCGTATTAGTATGCTGGGAGGGGCCAAAAGCATTCGAGAGGGGATACGGGGAGTCTCACTTGGTACATGATGTGATATTCAGCCACGCGCCCTGCGCAGTGGCGTTTGGAGCATAGTCACCTTGGCAGAGGTCAAGGATGTGGAATGAGTAGAACTGCTCGATGCCCAACTCTTTGGACAGCTTGTCCGCGACGTCGTTGCCGACATCGTTGAGGATGCTGGCTGCCTGGCTCTCCACAGAGCCAAGGACAGCAGTCGCCGAGGCCTCGATGGAGCTAAAGAGACCACCTAGGCCGCCCAGCACGCCCTTATCGGTCGGCGTGGGAGTTGCCGAAGTCGTCGTGGTCGTGGTACTGCTGCTACCGTCTGCGAGGTTCGCCAAGAAGTTCTGGCCGAGAGTAGAAGTATTGACCATGACCACGTGGTAGTCCTCCATGAACCCTTTCTGGCTGCCGGCGAGTAGCGCCAGAATGGTGAGCACGAAGCTCACAATGGAGGCGACGAGCGGTATGGCGACGGTGAATTTCATGGTGGGCTTGGAGGTCTGGACACGGAACTATCGTTGTTTTGTTCCCAGGTTGAGTAGAAAGTCGGCTCTTGTAAGAAATTCGTCGTCTAAGAAAATTTGATCGAGACTGAGCGTATGTGTGCCTGACGCGCACGGAGGATAGCGATGAGCAGATTTGTCTGCTATGCTCACAAAAAGGAGGGAGTAGCAAGATAGGGAAAAGGGGTGCACAAGTTTATGAGTCCAGCTCAAGTCAGTTGCCGCTTTGAAGGGATTGGGAGCGGTAAGAAAGGCCCCTGTTTCTTTTTTTTTTTCTTTTTTTTCTTCCTCTTTCTTTGGCACGGTGGGAATGGTTCTGGAGAAGTATAGAACAAGGCGAGGTGGAACAAGGTGTTCCAGTGGGTTCCCCGATTTTGGTGTTCTGGCGTCACTGGCACGGGCTGTAATCAGACTTTCGAGGAGGACGTTAAGACAGTCTACGAGAATAGGAAACACAAATCCATTCCGTATCTACTCCAAGAACCCGATTTACTTTTTTACTTAGGCCTCACCAAGGGAGTCTTTAGGAGAGGGATGAAAGCAGGTTTGGGAATACACCCCCGGAGGCAAAGGCTAGCATTACGTCTGCCTCTGCGGATGAATTTGCCGTGCTACAGTATCATCGGGGATTTTTGAGATATTGGGCTCTCAAAGCGCTAATCGGTTGGCCGGCGGGATTCTTGGCTGCGAAGTGTCGGCGACGGTCATTGTGCATAGCCATGGTGCTAATGCGAGTGCCCACACCACGGAGGCAGATCCCACCGCATGCCCGTGTGTAAGTCGAGGTTCCAGACCCGGGCAGCCAATAGCATGACGAGCAGGGGCCGAAAAGGTATGAAGGGGTGCGTCATCCTCTACTGAATTCCAAGTCGGGCAGGTTGGCGGGGGAGGGGGGGGGGGGGCGGAAAACCTGGCAGCGCGCAACAGGCCCAGGTCTTCACCCACGCCTGCGCTGACTGCTACGTAAACTAAAAGTCGTCTCATGTAACCTTGGAAAAAATAGAGAGGCTATCATATTTGTTTATACTATGGTAGAAGGGTGGGACTCGTGACAAGCGTGCAGATCTACGCAGAATGCACAAGGTCGATTGAGAGCGCTGCCAATCGTTCGTCTGTTTCAACTAAGATGGACTAGGCAGGCCGTGTAATGACTTTTGCGCCCTGGTGTTTGTGTGCATGCATTTCCGGCCTTCCAGTCTTTAGGCAGCACGGCAGGAAGTGGTTAAGACATTTTAATCTCTCTGGGCACTTTCTTGCCGTCTCGTTGTCAATCTCGGGGATAATGCATGGTCCACAGCCGTAGTGGAGCGCTTCTGATCACTGCCACTGTAACAGCCCCGGAGTCCATCCGCAAGGAGTTTCATAGGGCATGGCGCCTTGAACGGTCGGCGTGGGTCGCGACCCGTCCCCGACCTCTGGAAGGGGGATGGCGGGGGGGTCTTTCGTTGTTCATATATATACTTGTGTGTACTTGCTCTCTCTCTCTCTCTCTCTCTCTTTGCGTCCTCCGGCCCACCCACTTTTTTCCCGCTTGACTAAGGATGTTCGTAGGCTAAGGTCATGAACTACAGAGACAGTGAGACACTACTCGGTCCTGAATCATCTCGCCGGGCGTGTGTTACTGAGAGACTAGGACTCGGATGCAGTCGCACAAGAGGACAGACGCTGGATAGTGGAGTCTCCATCAATCCTAGCCTGACTGCGTACAGTGACAAGGGAACCAAGCCTTGACACTAGGAGAGCAATGTAGACAAGGACAACGCCACAAACATACCCATTGTTTGCCCTAGTCTGCTGTGTTCAGCCGGCCAACACCTCCTAGTCTGTGTCATCTTTTCCTGTCCCCATGTTCCTGTCCACATTCTCCCAGCCTATATTGCTCTCGGTCTCCTAGTTAACATCTCCTAACATACATGCTCCTCCTAGTCACCTGTCCTAAGTTGTGTCGTTCCCCTAGACCACCTCTCCTAAGCTGTTCATTTCTTTTAACATCCACCTATGTCATCTACAGCTTCTACCATTCCCCCAGTGAACATCTCCTATGATGCACTATCCTTCTAGTTGAGATCTCTGAGGCTGCATCGTGTTCCTAGCCTTTATCTTCCTCTCTGTCTGCATCATTCTGTCAGTCTGTGCTACTTTCTTAGTCAACATCTCTTAATCTTTGTTGTCTCCTAAAGTTGCATTGGTTTTCTTGTTTACACTTCCTAGGACATTTTAAGTGATGCGGCATCTTCTTAGTATACATCGCTCTCCCATTCTGCATCTCTTGGTTTGCATTTTCCAGTCTGTATCCTTGTCCTAGGCTGTGCTATTCTCCTAGTCCTCATTTCCTAGAATGCATTGTTAATCTAGTTAATATCTTCTAGGTGTATCATTATCCTAGTCTGTGCTGTTCTTCCAGTCTATATCTTTATCTCTCAGTCTGTGTTCATCTAGGCTGCATCAGCTTCCTAGTTCCCAATGTCTAAGCTGTATCATTCTCCAAGTAAACAGTTTCTAGGGTGTACTATCCTCCTAGCTTATATTGTTGTCTCCTTGTTTTACATCCTCAATGTTGCTGACAGAGTTAAGCACTTATACAGCTCATCTTTCTCTTTTCTCCCTGATTATACCTCAAGAGACAAGCATATACTAAGATCAAACACCATCCTAGCCCCCACACTAAAGCAACACATTGCATAGCACTACCCTCTGCTTTACATCACATCCCTTGCCTTGCCTAATTACCATTGTCTCAGAACTTGACAGGTCTAGGACTGCACTAAGAATATTGATGTAAGAACAAAATGCACTTATAGGGAGAAACAGAGAGCATGACATAAGTTCTAATGTAGGGACAAAGATACCCACTTTTCCTTAAGCCAGGATGAAAAGATTAGCAACACAAACATACTAGAACACCAGAACACCAGAATACTAGAACACCAGAACTCCAGAACGCTAGAACACTAGAGTACTAAGGAATCGTGAGGCCAGAGAGGCCAGAGAGGCCAGAGAGGCCAGAGAGGCCAGAGAGGCCAGAGAGGCCAGAGAGGGCAGAGAGGGCAAGAGAGGGCAAGAGAGAAAGAGAGAAAACAAGTAAAGAGAGAGAGAGAAAACAAGTAAAGAGAGAAAGAGAGGAAGGGATGATAAGGTAGATATAGAGGAGACTAAGGGATGAGGAGGAGCAGAGTGCAGGAGCAAAGACAGATAGAATGCAGGTGCGAACACAGATATAGGTGTGTGAAGACAGATATAGAGCGCAGGTGCGAAAGACACACAGTGGGGATATGGAGATAAGATATAGGCAGGAAGGGCTGACAGTGAGGGACTGGCACACAGTGTGCAGGTGGGAGCTCAAGACAGAAAAGAGGGTGGGAGGTGCGAAGTTGAGGAAGGCAGTGACAAAACCACAAGCCGAAGGAGCGAATTACAGACAGGGAAGGCAGGGATAGGCAGAGACACAACCTGGGAGGGTGCAGGCAGAGGCAGAGGATGGTAGAGACATGGAAGGATGGCCTGAGATGGAAATCATGAGAGAGAAACAGACTATGCAGGAACCAAGGAGGAGAAACAAAGCTTCAACTGGGACAAGAAGCATCTGATACTCCTGAGGGATATTGTAGAGACACTGCTTCTCAGCAGGGCAAGTGGGCATGCCCTAGAGGGAGGGGAGGGGGGGCTGCTGGGGCGCTGAGGGATGCAAGCTTCTACCCCAGCTGCACCTGTACCACATGAGCCTGTGATGTAAAAAGAGTCGAAATTTGATAAGGCGCATATGCCATGATGTTCTACCAGATATTTCTTCAAGTATACAAATTGTTGTACTGGTTGTGCATATGGAGGCCATCCCTGACACTCCAACTTTGCTCCCCAAGGTCAGGCCTAGGCCTGTCTCTCAGGGCATTCCTAGGCTCTAGGCGCTGTAAATGCAGTGTGGGCGCTAAATTCCAGGCCTTGGAGCCCTCCAGGTTATTGCAACCCCCCCCCCCCCCCATATTACCAAGGGCGCTGTGTGCCCTGAAAGCCTACACTGCTGCAACCAGAGAGCACTGGGGCAAAAAGCCTCCCTCAGCACATGTGTCTACTGTGTGTACAGCGCATTTGCACCTGGAAAGCAACCCAAAGCGCCCAGTCAGTCATCACCAATTGGCTACCGTTTTCCTAATGAGCGGAGGCGTGTGCAAAATCCAGAGCCGGGCGTGGCGACGCGGTGAAGGAAAAATTAAATGACCTGCTGTCCTCTGCCTGTTTCGGGGCAGCTCGTTCTCTGGTATCATCTCCTCATCATCCCTCGTGGTGGAGTGAAGGTGCTGTCTCATGCTTAGCCAGCCGCTGCCGGCACCGACACGACACTGTGACCCGTGTCCCGCGATGTCTCCGCGTGAAAGATGAGGGCAATTGGAAGAATGATCATGACTTGGCAATGCCCAGTGGCCAACCAGCGACCCAGCAAAATGCAATTTGGTGACTTGAAGACTGTAGATGAACCAGGTGACTTGTCCCATCATCTCCCGCCCGTTCTGGATATTAACTGATCCATCTTGTGCCTTCGCATTGTGAAACTCGGGCTACACCATGCATGCATACAAGTTCTCGCCTCGGAGAAGCGGAATGCGATGGGAGAGCCACTGGGGATGCATACCTGCATGGTGCGTGCCAGATGCAGTATTGCGGCCCGAAGTGATCACTGTCGTGGCGTGATTGATTCCAGGGCTCCAGCAGCCATGGCGTCGAGAAGGCTTGATGTCGGTGAATATCGCGATTGCCTCTCGGGGGACCCGCGGGGGCCCCGGGGAGAGGGGGGGGGGGTTTCATTACGCTGTCACCTATTACCCAGCGTTGACCACCCACCTTAGATCTTTCCATCCCACCGACGCCCATTGCTGGGTTCTAAATCCACGTTACTTTCTCTCGTCGACACACCTCCGAAGAAAGACGCCACCTGCAGTCCCACAGAAGCACAAGAGCTCCGAGCCCGACTTGGAGCGAGGCCTGCTGCCGCCTTCTACCTTGTTCCGTCAGCAACATACGGCAGATGCTGAAGGCGCCAATGGCTTGAGAGAACGATTCCTGGGATGGTAATCTTGTGTCGGAGCTTGTGGTGGCTAAGTATCGCAGGCCCTACTTCCCGCCAGATGATGCTGCAGGAGCCTCTTCTTGCGACGGACGCCGACACGTTCAACAGCACCCACGGGATTTCCTTCGATGCGGCGGACAAGGCTTTCTCTCGAGAGGCGCTTGAAACTGATCGCACAGGTTCAACTTGTTAGTATTCAAGAATGTTTCCCCTCCGTACCCTGAGACCTCCCCCTCCCTAATCCTGCTGGCATGCCAAATCCTGCGACAAGACTCTTTTCTTGCTTGTTGCAAGTTTAAATTCTTCTTACCTGGAACTGGCACAGTCTTCTGCAGACCTCAATCGACGCTGAACCATCCAAGATCATATCAACCTACATCGACGAGAAGCAATGAACAGGGAACCCACTCTGATTGCGCAAAGACCCACCCTCGACACTCAACAAGGAGAAGAGGCACTGGTCATTGGACAGACTTGATGGACAAGTTGTCCTCCTTGAGGCGAATAAAGGTGATGGACTGCTGGGACCAATAATGACGTAGATGTTGCTGTACTGCAACCCGCTATTCTTTTTCAGGATAGGCGCCGGGGCCCCAGCATGCACCACTCCAAAGGGCCCTGCCAATGTGTGCATGCGATCACCTCAACTTCTTCTTCGTCCTGCCTTGACCAGATTGCTCGATCCACAGACAGACAGACAGACAGACAGACACCATGGGCATCGACCCCTGCCAGAACGCGCTTGAGTCGAGGGTGACTGGGAGCCGCCCATCCTCAAGCCTCCATACAGGCGTCACACATGATACCAGTGCTCGTGGCCACAAGCGCAAGTTGAAGGCTGTAACGCCCACTGCGGACAGGCAGGACTCTTATGCAGCCAACGAGGCGTATGATGGAATTTTAGAACACCTTCCGCCCAAGAAGAAGACGTCCAAGGCGAAACCCGCCGGAGCTGACGGCGGCGAGAAGCGTCTGCGACGGTCCGTCCGATCCCAACACCTGTGGCCATGCAGACCTGCTTCCAAGGTGGCCTTCGGGAGTACCATTGAACTAACATGCTTGCGATATCCCAGATTCCGCGACAAACCACCTGCCTCCTTCGCTGCCATCCTCGACCGTGCTACGACACAGCGATTCTTCGTCCTCTCCCGTACCCGAGGCGGCACCCAAGACTGCCCAGAACTGTACCTTCAAGTGTCCGGCAGCACGGGCAACATCTACAATGTCTGCATCGCCCGTCAGCCCACCTGCGACTGTCCTCACTCAAGAGCCGGCAACCAGTGTAAACACGTCATTTTCGTCCTCAAGAAAGTTCTCCGCGCCAAGCCCCAGTATGTCTACCAGCTGGCCCTCCTCAGCACCGAGCTGAGGGAGATCATCGACAGCGCTCCCGACGCAACCACGGCGGAGGGTGGGTCCAATCACAAGGACAATAATCGCAAGCCGGTCGAGGGAGACTGCCCCATCTGCTTCGAAGAGTTGGAATCTGGCCCGGGCAAGGAGCAGCTGGTCTGGTGCAAGGCTGCCTGCGGCCAGAACATCCACCGACAATGTTTCGAGATGTGGGCCGCCACAAAGCGCCAGGCAGGCGGTGGCGCCGCCGTCAAGATTCCCTGTCCATTCTGCCGCAGTTCCTGGGAGGGTGATGAAGAGTTCACAAAGGCCATCGACATGAAGCAGGGGAAACTCACCCGCGAGGGTTACTATAACGTCGCTGACCAGGTCGGCGTCAGCACCCGGCGAGACTATCGCACATACAGCCCTTGGTGGGGGGGTCATCATCGCCATCGCCGCGGGTTCTTCTAGTGACTGGTCACTCGTGGGCCTACGGTTTGTTTGTTCAAGACAATTGAGCCTGGCCCAAGTCCCAGCTGGACTGGGGTTTGTGTTTGTGACTTCTGTTCACCGTGCTCGCATTACCAAACCAATAACCATGAACGCTGCAGGCTATCTGGTAGTGTATCCGAGAGAATGAACCATACTGGATTTTTTTTCTTCACGTTTGTCACGTCAGCAGCTATGAGCATACTTCTCTAGGGCTCACGAATAACGATGAACAGGCTTCACACTATCGTGAAAAGCCATGTTGGTTCAGGAGGGATGTTTCACGGGCCCAATCTAGATACATGGCCTGCTGCCGTCGGGTCACCCTCCATGTGCATCAATGTCCAACTTCCTGACTTCATCGAAAAGAGACAACTTGGCAGCTTCCCGAAACTGCGGTCCAATCCTGCCCTTTTATGTGCGTAATTCGTAACTACCAAAAGCCAACAAGCTAACGTCCTCCAGCGGTCTGCTGGTTCGATGCACCGACCAGGAGAACATATCCGAGCTTGAGAGATTGTCATAATTGGGAGCTTATCTCCGTACGATCAAAAGAGGGAGCTTGGGGTGACGGCAATGGGCTCAACTAAAGTCTTCAGGGTTCGCATGTGTTAAAGAAAATTATTCCATCTTCGAAGATGGCATGAAAGACAAGTAGAACTCATCAGGCGTTGTCTTGACGGGGGAGCCATTCCAAAAGTACATCCATAATAAAGCATCTGTAGCTGCTTATCAAAGTTATAGTCAAACCTCAGGCTGTTGGCTTCCTTGCGCGTCTTGCCTCCCCTCTTCTAGAAGTGTCCTGGGTTCCACAGCGCTTTCTCGAGAGTCGGACGATCCCTCGGCGCAGTTCTTCTGCTGTCGGGTTACGAATAATCCAGCATGAATACTTTTTCAAGTCATAATATGACAGGCATCATGATTCTCGACGGCCTTGGCTTTCTTTCACTTGCTGTCTCGAGTTCTTGGGCGCAGGCCAACACGGTAGTCGTCGCAACAGATTCTGGGATGCGTTGGCTGACACTGCTCTGGCCTTCATTCATGAACGTTCTGATATCCCTTTAGCCCTCAGCGGTGGATTGATCCAGAGCACTGCGGATAGTTTAGGCGTCTTCACAGACGGACCTTTGAGCATGACGACTGGCGCGCTCCAAACGACAGGTTTAGTGATATATACGCGACTTTGCACGGTGACCAGCCAACGAACAACAATTTCACCGGATCAAAGCATTGTGGCAGTGACTCTTTGCCGACTCTTTGCCTCCTCTAATCTCAATGTGAATGTTATAGTTGGAGTGGGATACTCAGGCTTGACCAACACGTTGGCGTATGCGTCCAAGTTAATCATCCGCTGGTTGGGGCACCGTGCAAAGTGTTGAAAGGGTTTGCTGGGGGTAAAGAAGTGTCCCAAGAGAGGTTGCGGTCGTTCTCGTGGACGACACGCCAATTGCGAAACTCAATTTAATTTTGCGATTGTGGAGAGTCCGCTCTTGACGCATCAACACCACAAATAAGCACGCGATCCGGAGGGACCAACCATAGACTTTGATAACTAGTGGTTATCATCAGTGACCACAAGACCAAGCTCGCAGTCGGCCTTCTTGTCGTCGTCTACTATTCTAGCTTCATCTACAACGCTAAGTACCAATGTCCTTGCGAGTACATCGCTGTTGACCAGCTTCTCCTTGTCGCCGACTCTTAGTATTATACACAGCTCGGATACTATACTCGCCTCGCTACCCAATTCTCACTCCGCGTCTACATTGAGCGATAGGTATTTCCAATCGACTTCGCGGTCATCTACCAGTACTTACTCGACGACCGTCCATCCATCGACCTCGATACCGGTTACACCGAGTACGTGCTCCTCTCCCAGCAGCGTGTCACTCGACAGGGCCTGGTGCCTCTTCAACAACTCTCGCTCCCTCGTCACTATCTTCTGCATCCACGACACCATCGGTAGCCTCCCCGACCGTACCATCCCCCAGCTCACGACTGAGCAGCACTTTGAGCTCTTCATCCCCGGCCTCGGTAAGCTCAAAGACACCATCGAGTCTGCTGCAGACTGTCTCGGGAAACAGGAGCCTAGGAAGCTCAATAACGTCGGTCCAAATCAGTCCGAGCACAATCCCACCATTTTCCTCCCAGGGCATCACGAACTTGATTTCAACACTGTCTCTGCCGACTTTAAGCTCCATGAGTCTGCCACGGTCCGGCAGTCCAACAACCTCCTGCTCTGCTCTTAAAACGTCATCCACAGGTTCTCGCAGGCAGCCCTATAAAATCCCGACCTTCTCTATAGAGAGTCTAGTCAGTGAGTCTCCATCATCTATCGGCATGCCGGACGACGTTATCTCAAACCTTAGCCAGATACTGTCGGTGCTCTCCAGCTTATCATCCTGACCTTATCTACTTATCAGGCCTCAGACCAGAATCCCTCGACATCGGTAGTTTACTTTCGCTTGCCCCTACACCTTCGAAACCATTGATCACGCTTTCTCCACCGACCCAGGAATTTATATCGTCCAGGATAACGACGAGTTTTTTGTCAGCTGAAAGCACCTCGACCGGGGGTTCTACTATTATGAGTACGAGTCGGACAAGCGCGCCCCCCGTCCACAAGCAGCATTACCTCGCGGAGCTTCCAAGAGAAAAACAAGCGGATTGAACAGTACCGCGACAATAACCAGCACGACTTAGGTGACTATTGAAAGCGCGGAGTATACGACTATCACCGTTTTAGCGGGCACCACGGCCCCGCCACCGACTATCACAGTCTATTCCTACGACATGGAAACTGGGGCACCGTCGGCTCCTGCTGGGCTCCGAACACCTTACTTCGGGCCGCATGGGACCGTACCGCAGACCACTAGTGTTACTGCTGCGACTTTGGCAGCCAACACCGAGTACATTAGATAGGATAGAGAAGAGTATTTCCTCTGCTACTGAGACCGAGATCCGCACACTTAGTCCAACGAGTCCCCCTCCAGCTTATAAGCCCAGTCAGCAGCCGAGGCCCAGGTAGTCCACCAATAACCAGCCCCCAGCCCACTCGTTGACCACCTCACGCCCAATCGGCACGTCGACGAGGGATATCGATAGTACTTGGGCAACGATCCCACCCTCAATCCATACAGCGCAGGGATCGGGTGCTCAGACCAAGGCAACGTTCGGATATTTGGTGCACCGAGTTGTTCCCTTCGCAGTCCTTACCGTTTTGGTGCATTTCTTGCGCTAAATAAATTTAAAATAATATAAATATCGCCACGTTGGTCACACGATAGGTTTCCTCCATGTTTCCTGGACGGCAACATCCGCCTGCAGTGTTTAGCGCACGTGGCGAACCTCGCCGCCGCTTTGGCTGCTCAGGGAAATATAATAGTACGTATGCGCTAATGAGGCTCTTTGTGGTATACTAGTGATTAAAGTCGGCCTAGGATAAAGCAACGGTTGACTACCCTTACTTATAGGCAGGGTTTATAATATGTGGGCGTTTGGGCAGTAAGATAATTGTTTTGACAGGGTCTTCTTGCTTCGGACAAACCTTCGTTTGAATTGACTCGTAGAGCCTGGTCTGAACGTCGTGTCTTCTCTCTCTCTCTCTCTCTCTCTCTCTCTTCCCCGAGAAAATCTACTTCGGCAATTTTCTTGACTGAATCGCTGAACAAAGGGGGAAGGGGTGGTGTGGAGGGAAGAGATAGTCTTGGACAGTGTGGATCGGATGTTCACGTCCCCGCTCCTGCATATCGCTCAGTGATGCTCACGGTCGTATGGATTGTGGATTTTGCAAGTCCCACGTGTTCCAAGGCCAGTCCAATATGGTAGTCGATGAGTGCAATACCTGGCTCACCCCAGGAGGGCCTGGGCTGAGATAGTTCTGGTCCCGAGTGATAGTTTGAAAGCAGGCGACAAGTATTCCTAAAGCAGAATGCTCACACCTGAACTTGAAAAGATAGTGTGGGTACTAGGTGGGTTGTAGTTATGAAGAAATTGTACGCACCTTTGATCCAGATTTGCCATGCTTTGCCGACGTTTCGATGCTATTAGTATCCTTAAACATATCCCCGGCAAGGTCGGAACTGTGGAGTCACCGACGATGCATCTCGAAATGATACACAACGACCTGATGATCTCTTGTCCTCGTTCTGCATCTTTCCATTGTGCGGAGGCCAACGGATGATCGGTGCATACAGTTGGTCTTGACGAATGGCGTGCTGGACTTGAAGCCTGGCATCTTCTTGCGCCACACACACACACAACTTCAAAAGTATAGGGTCCGTACTTTGAGTAGCCAACGTGCTGGGCCCAGGAGATAACTACCCGGATGGGATGGACTTTTAAAAATAGTAGGATGCCATGGTGGTATCTGCAGCAGAGCGAGGAAAAAGCAGGCCACGCGACCTCCGCGTGCGGGTGTGGCGTATCCCTGGGACCTGCACCCTCCCAAGCCAGTCAGCATGACCCCCTTTTCCTCATTTCAGCCTGCATCATAGCAGCATAATAACGGAAGACGCGCATACGCCCGCCCGGGAGGCCCCACCGGGACAGGCTGTATTGCTACCGACCACGTGCGCTTTAACCAATCGCAGAAATTATGACCGAGGCACCGGGCTATAACGCCGTGCGCAATGTCGCCTACTGGGATCTTCAATAGCCTCGAGCAGCAGGACCAGCTGCATATTTGTCAACATAGGGGTTAGTCACTTTCCTGGAGGAGGTGGGGAAAGAAGAAAAAAGAAGAACAGAACAGAACAAAAAAAAAAAGACGCTCAAGGATGTGTCTAGGGATTTTCTCTTTTGGTTATGCCATGTTACTCTAGTAGTAGGATAAAGTTAAATGATACTTCGCGTCTCAGGTGGCGATGACGAGATTCTACCCAGATCCCCCATCCTTCAAATCTAAATCTGACGGAAGTGCGGCACTCTGCCCACGAGTCTCTTTGAGAGATGTATATAAAATTGCCAAGGTCCGTCGATTTTCTCTTGACAGGCAACAACCTGGCCTGGTCGAACGATCTCCAGTCAGCCCCTCTCTCTGATCTTCCCGTCCTTTTTTGTTTCCCCCCCCTCGCTTTCTTTCCTTCCCCAGCCCTATATCCGATCCACCCCGTTTCGGCTTATGAGTGTGGCTTGTGGGCTTGGACGCCATGTTATCCCTCGCACTGCTGTCTTTGGCGCCCGCCGTGGCCCTGGCTGCATCTTCTGCGTATGCCCCCTCGCTCACCACATGCCCAGACGATACTTTGGTGAGGTCTGCAGATGGCATCTCCACCTCCGAGGCCAGCTGGGTCACCTTGCGCAAGGCAAATGCCGACATTGCCCTCCAGGCGTGGCTGGCCACTGCGCTGCCTGATGTCGACACCACAAGCTTGCCCACCATCGCACTGTCGTCCTCGGGCGGTGGCTTTCGGGCTTTTCTTGTTGGTGCCGGTGTGGTCAAGGCCCTCGACAGCAGAGACAGCAATGCAAGCACTGCCGGCCTCTATCAGGCCCTCACGTACCATGCTGCCCTCTCAGGTGGAGCCTGGTTACTGAGTTCTCTCATCACTGGGGACTGGCCCACGATATCCTATCTGGAGACCAACGTATGGGAGGCCCAGCTGAGCGGCGGAATCCTGAACTCGAGCAGCTCCGCAACCGTGGCCGACTATGAACAGATCGCCGAGGACATCATAGCCAAGGCCTCAGCCGGCTTTCCGGTCTCTCTGGTCGACGCATGGGGTAGAGAGCTGTCGTACCAGGTCATGGCCGGCGGACAGGGCACTCCAGCCTTCACAATGTCCAACATCACCTCCCTGTCAAACTTCACATCTTTCAATGTCCCTTTCCCCATCATGACCGCCACCAAGATCAACTTTTTGACAGGGGAATGCGCTCCCACCGAGAACGAGGCCATATTTGAGTTTAACCCTTACGAGTTTGGCTCCTGGTCAGATGATGTGTCCGCATTTGTGAGCACCAAGTATCTTGGTAGCAACTTCACGAATGGGCTGGCCTCGGAGTGCGCAGTGGGCTTTGACAGGGTTGACTGGGTCATGGCGACGTCGTCCGACATCCTGGAAGAGTTCATCTGCGACACCGCTCTCCAGGTTGATGTCACGGAGGATTTCCCCAGCTCCATCGTTGGCATCATTGAGGAGTACACCCCGACAACCGAGTATGGATATTCCATCCTGGCCAACCCGTTCAAGAGCTTCAACTCCACTACGGCAACAGCTGCCAGCTCCGTCTCCGGGCTCGACACCCTGTACCTCGTCGACGGGGGCGAACCAGAGCACAACGATCCGATCCTCCCCCTCCTGGAGCCCAGCCGCAACGTCTCGGTCCTCATCATCAGTGACAACGGCGCCGATGATGATGATTATCCCGACGGCGCGGCCCTAGTGGCTGCATATGAGGCCACGCTGGCCGGACGGTTGGCCGGACGATTTCCCCAGGTGCCCTCTGCGGGCAACTTCAGCACGCAACAGGCGCAGTTCTTTGGATGTGACGAGCCGGATGCGGTGACTGTCATCTACCTGCCCAACGCAGACTGGACCTTTGCTTCCAACACGTCGACGCTGCAGCTCGAGTACACGGCCGCCGAGACAGCGGCGATGATCAACGATGGCTACGAGGTCGCGTCCCAGGGAGGAGACGAATCGTGGGCAACCTGCCTCGCCTGTGGTCTTATGGTGAAAGAGGTTGACTCAGCGAGCTTGCCCAGCGGATGTGATGCGTGCCTGTCAGAGTATTGTTGGTATCCTTGAGGAGATGATGATGTACGGGCCTGACTCCGAAAACCAAGGGATCAGAATGGCGGAAGGGTGTCGTGCAGACACAGAAACACACACGAGGACATAACCATGCTATCGCATCCTGTATTGAAAGCACATTCATGAAAAACAAGAACATAATTAATGCCCACCTTGATGTACGCGCACTGTGGCGTAGTCTCACCTTTGACTTACTACTTAGTTGGTACTTACTAACCAAGTGTCAGTCCACAATATATCACGGATCCCTTTTGGAGGAGGAAAAAAAGAGAGAGAGAGAGACAGACAGAAAAGATAAAGAGCCAGCTCCGCAGGCCCATTCTACGTCAAACAATGCCCAAGTAAATTCATGCCCAAGATTGATTATCTAATCACGCTGCACAATCTAGAGTGGGCCCGGCGTAGACGTGTCGTCACCCATTCGATCCGGATCATTCCCCAGGGCCACATGCACCACCATCTGGACACACACACGAAACACACGCACGCACGCACACACGCACGCACACACACACACACACACACACAAAGCCCCTCCTTCTACTCCTCCTCCTCCTCCTCCTCCTGCTGCTGCTGCCTGAGAAATCCCGTCCCTAACGCTGAGCAAACAAGCCTGCGCGTTGACAAGATGAGCGACTCCAGTCCCGCTGGTCTTGGTTTCTCAAAGTTCGTTCCTCCCAAGGATGTCGAAACCCACAAGGATATTCAGTACTGCTCGCACGGCCATGTTCGGCAACGCCTAGACCTGTATCTGCCGAAGCCCGAGTCCCGCAGACCCGGAAGGATCCCGCTCATCGTTTACATTCACGGCAAGTAAACCCGCTCCCCTCCAGCTCGAGGTCTCATCATTGTCGGCTGGAGAAAGCGACGGAGGGAGAAGGGAGAGACACAGAGACACAGAGACACAGAGGGACATTAGAGGCTGACAAATAGTCCCCAAAAATTCTAGGTGGCGCGTTCATGTTTGGTTCCAAAGAGTCTACTCTGCTCCCTGGCCGACTGCTCTCCAAGGGAATTGCCATTGCCTCGCTGGACTATCGCCTGAGCGGTGATGCCATCTTCCCCGCCTCAGTGGAGGACTGCAAGTCTGCCGTGCGTTGGCTGCGGGCTCATGCCTCCGAGTATAATCTCGACGCGCATCGCATAATTGCGTGGGGAGAGTCAGCGTACGTTGTGTCGCGATTCCTGCCTTCTCGTCCTGGGGGCTTGAGGAGTCTCGAGACCTTTGTGACTACCGAGACCACAGAGGGTGGCGTGACTCGGAGACTTTTTCTTGTGCGACAGCTAAAAGGAAGTGACCACTCCTACTGGCTTGAGGAGGGCCACGGATGGTCTATATACTTGAGTATATTAGCTGTCGGATGCCAGTCTCTCTCTCTCTCTCTCTCCACGCTTCTTTGTCTCAGAGCAAGATTTCCAAAAACAACCTCTCTTTTGTTTGTACCCAGTTGAGTGCTGACGCCCATGATATCACCTCAGCGGTGCCCACCAGGCCTCTATGCTGGGGGTCACATGTGCCAGCTCCAGGGGGGACGAGTTCGACGTTGGGGACCATCTCGACACCTCGAGCGCCGTCTCTGGTGTGGTCGCCTACTATGGTCCGACGGATTTTCTCCAGATGGACAGCCAAGCTCCCAAGGACGGCAAGAGTATGCTGCACGATCCTGCCGACAGCCCCGAGTCGAAATACATCGGCGGTGCCATACAGGAGGTCCCAGACAAGGTGGCCCGAGCCAATCCTGTCTCTTACATTTCCGACGACGAGAAGCCGCCCCCCTTCTTCCTCGCGCATGGGACCAATGATCACGTAGTGCCATTGCTGCAGAGTGTGTTGCTGCAAGAAGCACTGGAGGGGGTCGGTGTGCCAGTGACATTGCACGAAGTGGAGGGGGCTGATCATGTCTTCCTCGGGGCGTCAAAGGATCAGATGAACGCTCTAGACGCTGCGACGGATGGGTTCTTGGCCTCCATCTTTGGCTGAGCAACTATAGATATATGAGTAGACACTGAAGCCTGCACGAAGGCGATTTTTGATCTTGGAAAGAAGAAGAAGAGAAGCAGCCCATTGAACTTGTATTACTCTGGGCTATGACACTTGACAATAACCCCATGCTGCCTCCAGCAGGCCCATCAGATACTACTTACTGGGCCTAAAATGTAGTCTGCAGCTCAGGATAGCCTCTGGCCTGAGCCTCAAGGTCGGCAAAGACAGCTTCAGACGCATCTTTTCCGAGATGCTCCATCCGTGCCGTGTCCTCGTCCTCGAGCCTCTCTATCTCCTCGACGGGCTCCTCCTTCTCCTTGTTCTTCTCGTCCTTCTCATCTGGCCGCAGGGCCTTGGCGATGCCCGAGGATTCGCCCACGAGAAGGAACTGCGCGTTGGGGATGAGGTGCTTAGGAAGGGTTCCCATCCAGCGCAGCGATCGAAATTCGTCGAGGATCTATGCACACGTCAGTCACTAGACAACGTCTGTGAGCTTCGGCTCAACCTACGTCCTTGGAGAACTCGGGAGCGCCTGGCAGCTGAGTGTTTGCGGGGGCAGGATACTGCGGGTTACGAGTGCTGACGATCCAGCTGCCCTTCTCCTTGAGGCCCATGGCCGTCTGGACTTGATCAAGCTTTTTGGGGAGGGTCAGCATGTATGCCAGATGGCTCTCCCTCCCGGTAGTGGTGATTGCGTATACACCTTCGCCAAAGGGAGAAGCCGCGGGAGAGTGGCGGTCGACACCAGCCTTGGTCTGGTAATCGTTGGATGCCAGGAAACTCTTCTTGAGCTCATCGAACGAGGCATCGCTCTTCTCGACAAAAGCAATCCAGCGGTCCCGTCCAGACCAGGGCAGAACCTTCTTGGGGACGGCGATCAGACGAGAGTTGCCAGCATCCCCAATCGGCCCGTCCCCAAGCTTCGCGTCCTTCGGGATGGGCCTGAGGATGATGTAGCTGCGAGCAATGTCGCTGACTTTTTCGGGGTGGTCAATACCGATGCGACCGCGGAAGAAGAAGTAGATGATGCCCTTTTCGAGGATGTTGGAGGGCGTCGAGCCGTTCCGGCCGTGAGGTTCGACAGCGCTGTCTTGATTCGTGACCTCGGTCTTCTTCTGTTCAGACTTGTTCCCGTCGTCGTCGCCGTCGTCGTCATCGGTCTTCTCAACGGCAGTGTCACCCACCACCTCGCCCGCCTCCTCTTCCTTATTGGCTCTTGGGTGTGGGAAGACCGTGTCAGTGGACAGTACGCAATTTCGGTGCAGAGAGTCTTTGTAGGGATTCCAACCAACCCGTTTAGAGACTCGTCCAAGGTCAGCTGTTTTCCCGCGTTGTTCTCCTTCTTGGGAGCTTTGGATGGAGGCGGCGGGGCGGACTCGTCCAGCCAATGCTTGCCGCCGGTAGTAGCTCCTCTGCCTGATCTCGTCTGGGTCATGGTGGCAGCCGGGATGATTCTTTGGTCTGTGTTACTCGGAGGGTGAGAGCTGAATGGGCGTTGAGGTCAAAGTGGGGTGGGCATCTTGTCGGTTCGTGAGGAAAGAAGACGTCCACCTGGCACCAGCACGTACACAGTGCACTCACTGCAGACCTGCGAAATTCAGGGATGTGTTGGTTGGTTAGCATTTGGCTTGGGTTGCACTTTCCCCAGTCGCACAGAGACGCGTCGTGCACTACAACAGACGAATGTCTCATGGATGATGTCATGTTCGCCATCGTGACCTAATCATTACATCGTTGGAACGTAATTACTTAGTCGAGTAGGCATTTGAAAATTCGCCCCTCGTCTTTACTAATCAATTTATCTACAAATGTCAAAGTAATATCGCTGGCGATGCTTTGGTGATGTCAAATATGCATCTTAAAGTCACGATCCCGTCTTGATGTTCTGTGCAGGCCTGTTTATTTATTGGCGATGGCCGCAGTTACTACATAATTACAGTAGGTCAACGAGTCAGTCTATGGCAATTCACCTCCAGGGTCAACGAAAGTGGTATGCTGGTATGCTGGTATGATGAGGATATATTGCTCAGAACTCTTATTTAATTTGACCAGTATTGGATCATCATTTAATATCGAAGTTTATTGATTATTTAAAAAGGTTTTGCTTCTACTAACTTTGTGTCACTTCATCACTGTAACAGACTTCCGAGGCTGCTCGCCAGTTCCCATACAGTTCCTTATTCCCGACCCTTCACCAAATATTACCCTTACCCCCTCACTACTCTAGCCTACACTACGGCTACTAAAAACTCTTCCACAGCAGTCAGTCCCCCCCCCCCCCCTCTCTTGACTTAACCGGGTGCATCTACCCAATTCACCACTCATTCACGACGCCTGCGCCTGCTCCACGACTTCGTCTCTCTCTTTGTGTCTCTTTCCATATAAATTTTCCCAACTGTAAGCTACAACCAAAAGCAGCGATCATGCTCTCTCATCCATCACAAGCAAGCAACATGACACAAGCCTCCGACAACAGCTACACACCTTCATTCATCGTGAGGAAATCCCCTGGAGCTGGACAAGGGGCCTTTGCAGTCCGTGATATCACCGCCGGGACGGTGATACTGCGGGCTGACAAGTTGACGGCGCATGTTATCCTGAGGGAGTATCGTGGCGAGGTGTGCTGGGAATGCTTCGCATACGACCGCGGCAGAAAGCTAGCCCTGCGTGACCAGACCCGTGGCTTCGCGTTCTGTTCACAGCAGTGTGAGTCAATATTCTTGGCGCGAGAGCGCGATGGCGTCTGCCTGGAGGCATGGGCTGCGGTGGAGAAATCGTCCAAGCTGAAGTCGCGAGCACCAGAGGACGGGCCAGAGGAGGAGACCAATGATACGGCACAGAGCGACACGAGCCCTGCAGCTGTGAATATCGACGAGGCCTGGCGTGCTGCGGCACCTGCGGCAGCGTCCATCGTGGAGGCGCGAGCCAGAGGACCCCAAGCAACCAAGGTGCACAAGAGAGCACTCCAGCAAGCATTGTCGAGCCCGCCGCCCCCAGATATCCTCAGTTTCCAGACTCACGCGATCCTGACCCAATACACTGACCCGGCCTCCTGGGGGTCCATCCTGTCGCTGGCCCACGAGCCTTGTCCGTACGCGTCAAGGCGAGAGCTGGATCATCACGTCAGGTCATACCTGCACCTCCTGGCAATCTTACCAGAGGCCCTACTGCCCCTGGCCAATGAGCAGACACTGCGTACCATCAAGTGCCGCGAGGTGCACAACAGCTTTGGCATTCGGTCCCTGGAGGACGGGGGCTCTGAGTTCTTCGGCTTTGGCGTGTGGCCCTGCGCCAGCTACTTCAACCACAGCTGTCTCCCGAATGTGAATAGGCGCAGGGTCGGGAGGACATGGGTTTTCCAGGCAAGAGGTCATGTCCAGGACGGTCAGGAGCTTTACATCTCGTACCTGAATGGGGAGGAAGATACCATGACTACAGCAGAGCGGCGGGCAAGGTTGAGGAAGCACTGGGGCTTCGACTGCGCCTGTGAGAGATGTCATCGTATAGTATGATCACACCTCCTGAAACAAAGAGAAAAAAAAGGAAAAGAAAGAAAGAAAGAAAAAGCGCAAGCACACAAAACCCAATTGGAGAGTCTCTGAGGGCCATCAGCATGCATTGATTGGGATAGTTCATGAATAGAGAGGAAGGGGGTGGGGTGGGGTGGGGAGAGCGTGCGTGTGAGCAACCGCCTGCAAAGGTCCCTTTAATTCGGGCAAAATCGCAACGGCACCAGGCGCAATCCGTTCGTAGGATTTCATGATGCCTATGCAACCCACATTGTGGAATAACCTTAGGCAGAAGCTTGGGCAGATTCCCGGAAATGCACCCCGATGCAGCTAGAGAGGTGACCTAAGTGGAAGGACTGGGCGCGCTCATGCGAAAAACAGTATCGCTCTATGAGCTCGGCCCAATGTGCTATCAGCATTTGACCGCCAGCAGCATCCACACCCTCGCCGAATGTGGCACGGTAGCAAGTTATGCGCCGCCTAGGTAATAAATTCGGAATGAGGCCTGCTGGCAGAGGTCCTCTCTCGTTTGACGAATGCTGCCATGTCCCCTATCCCGTTTTCACATAATTACCACACATCCTGCCGGCGCCGGCTCATTTGGCCAGAATCTGGGCTGTCCCCAGAAGTCCACAACATCGTTACAACAACAACAACAACAACAACAACAACACCACCACCACCACCTCTAGTCACTACCTAAGTATTTACGACCATCTACAATCATGTGGTCACCTATCCTTGTCGTCTTGGCAGGCGTGGCCAATCTTGGCCTCGTCCTGGGCGCCTCTACCACCTCTACGAACTCCATCCCCAAGTCCACACAGGCCTCCTCGTATCTATCTGATGTGTGGGCCGGCCAAGGCCCCACGCCGACCTGGGCGACGGGCAAGTACGCGACGACTCTCGCATCGGCCCTCTACAGCATCGAGACCTCCTTCGGCGGCCGTTCCGACTACACCTCCATCGTCGACGCCATCTACTCTGCCGCGTCCAAGGGCGGCGGCTCCGAGGCCGTCGCGTCCCTCAGCGTGTCTCAGTGGAATTGGGGGGACATTACCACCAACGGCTGGTACACGAGCAACGTCCCCAAGTCCATGCAGACTGCGGTCGTCAAGTACGACAGCGCCTGGGAGAGCGCCATAACGAGCGTCGAGGCCAAGGCCACAGCCACGGGGAATGCTGCCGCCCCGAGATGTACAGGCATGGACATGGTCGGCGTTGCGGCTGGCGTCGCTGGTGTTGCCGCTGTCGCTGGTCTTTTGTGAGAAAGGTTACTCTTATCTCAAAAAAGACGATTTACCTCGTGGGAGGCCTACCTCGGAGAAACTTTACTCATTGTGTGGAAATCAGCAGCCATCTGTGGCATACTTCAACCTGCTACAGAGGTCATGCTGTCTGACGTGAAAGTTGGTGGGGGAGATAATTGAATAGAGTCCATACTGAACAATGGTTATTGTTTCGATCTTCCGATACTAGTCGTTTGTGTATACACTTAATTCATGCTCCGTTCTGAATTTTTGCTGCACTGACCAGAGCCATCACAACCCTTTGGTAAGAAAAGGTTGTCTAAACTCTTGTTTTCTTATGTTATGAATAGTGTAGTGTCTTGCGAGTCTGCACATACAAACTTGAATTCACTCAAGAAGATTACTCGAATCATTTTACACATGAGAGAGAAAGAGTAGTGTCATGGGTAGTAGTGGTGTGTAATTATTTGAAAACCGCAATTTCCTTTACCCAGTGTGACTAGACTGCCAGTCCACCCTCCTTTTTTCTCTCCTTTGTTCCCCCCCTCCCTTTTGAAATATGTAAGAAAACCCCATGGCTTTAGAGCTCTGTGCTCTCTTGCCCTGCTCCTCAAGAGCTCTGGAACCCTCAACGCCTTCATCGTAACAAATGACAAAGTAATAAAGAGGGAAAAACTATATATACATGAAAGTATCGGGTGGTCCCGTTCCGAACCCTTTTCAGTTCCACACGGCTCGCTGTCCGCTCCGACTCATTACCAACATCTCAAAACCCTCCACGCGATTTCTCAGGGCGGCGTTCTCCTTTGCCAGGCCCCTGTTCTTCCTCTCCAGATGTGCAATGTACTCGGTGGCCTTGCTCAGGATGGTGGCCTTGTTGAGCTTGTGCGCAGGTGTCACCCCGCCGAGGTCCTCGTCGCCGTCGAGACCAGCCTCGGCCTTGATCTCCTCCATGACGTCGGCCCCGTCGTTGTTGTTGTCGGCGTGCTCAAGGCGGTGGACCATGACGCGCAGGGCGGGGACCGAGTCACGCAGGGCCGCGATCTTGTCGTTGAGGTTGGTCCGGTACCTCTTCTCGATCATGTTATGGGCGGTCTTCTTGGGGCCTAGGGTGGGCCTGGTGCTTGAGCCTTCCTTTGAGGATGATGCCGACGTATGGCGGCGCTGGGGCGGGGGCGGAGAGCATGATGAACGTGGTGAGGACGGCGACGAGGAGGAGGAGCACGCGTCTGATGACTTCCTCTTGAGGCTGTTGCGGGCTGGGTATCGTCTGTCTTTGGCTGATGAGAGCTCCTGTGGGGAGGGCAGGCCAGAGTTGGTCATGGCAGACACCGATAGAGGTTGTTGTTGTTGTTGTTGTTGTTGTTGTTGTTGAGACATGTTGAGGTTGTTGAACTGTGGTGTCTGAAACAGTGGCCTTGTATCGTTGACTCCCTCACGGCCAAACACGACGTCGTCAAGTCCAGTGTTCCCAACGTCCATGGAATCCAGGACAGGGCTCACGATAGGTATGGACGAGAGGTCCGGGCTGTCAAGAAGCTCGCTCTTGAGGAAGAAGTCAGACTCT
This sequence comes from Cryphonectria carpinicola, assembly GCA_014849955.1. Classification (NCBI taxonomy): domain Eukaryota; kingdom Fungi; phylum Ascomycota; class Sordariomycetes; order Diaporthales; family Cryphonectriaceae; genus Cryphonectria; species Cryphonectria carpinicola. Next base: position 95,871 of record JACWRQ010000017.1, on the reverse strand, counting down.
GGAGACTGTTCAGCCTTGTCCCAGGCAGACCAGTCCTCCCCAGCACCCGAGTTGGAGAAGGAAAAGCCGTTGAAGATGGGAGAGATGGGAGACGCAGATCCTGGCGAGGGTGCCGAGTCGGTGGTAAGCTCTGCGGCACTCCAATCTTCTATGGAGTTATAGACGGGCACAGAGAAGCTTGGGGGATATGTCTATAATAATAGCAGAGACAAGGTTAGATAAAAGCGATTGGAGGACTTAAGACGGGGACGTGGCTCAGGACAATATCAGGGAAATTATAAGAGAAAGAGAGAGGAAGGGTGCGAGAGGGGCTGGTGAAACCCAACTAGGAGAAGTGGTATGATATTTCCTCAGTGGGCTTATATCGTTTGGAGCAACACATGCAGCCTCCCGGGCTAGCGTGGCGGGGGAGAAAGCAGGCCATATAACGTTTCAATGGAAGCACAGAATGGCATGGAAAGCGGGCAGAGAGAGAGGAGCAAGACATGGGGAAGTGTGATAAGTGGGTCACCGGGGCCCAAAGACAGATAGGAAACATCAAAAACTGACCTGTTGTCGCTTGAGAGTGGAGGAGGAGGAGGAGGAGGGCTGCTGAGGGTATGTGCCGAACAACATAGATTGTTGGCCGACAGCTTGCAAGTCTGCCAGATTGAAACTGTCCATCTGATTGGGTGTTTGGGGCGCTTTTGTGTATGTGTGTGTGTGTATAGTGTGTGTCTCTTCAGACGCTGTGTAAGGTACTGAGATGTTACTAATAGATGGGCCTTGCTAGGTGATCAGGCTGAGGAGAGCAGGAGGAGGGCTTGTTTGTTTTTCGAGGAGGGTCCGCTGCGTGCCTGGCGTGGGACGGTAGTGGTTGTAGTAACAGCAGGGGTGTTGTCAATATCGAAAGTTGTTCCGTGTGGTTCAAGGTTGGGTGACTGATAAGTCTCTCTGGGGAGACTTGAATGCGTGATGTTCGCGAAGGGGTCGTTGTGATGGAATATTATTACCAAATCCTTGGTGGAATGATGAGGTTATCGAGCTGTGGCCCAAGACATCTGATGGCAGATACATCCCAATAGATATATACCTGCCATCTCGTCTTGGGAATACTCCTGGCGCCTGACGGGGCCTCGGGACTCTTCGGCGAGAACCTTGGAAGGGGAGGGGATGAGCGTGTGGCCCTTGGCTTCTGGGACCGACGACCTGCCGGAGGACAAGGATCGCGACCTTTAGATGCTGTGTGATGGTGGACCCTTCAAACTGTCGATTATCGATCTGGCATCATACGAGTGGGCAATGCTCTGGGGGGAAGACGGGGGGGGGGCCGCTCCCGGGCCCTCAGCCAGAGGCCGAGCCCGGATGAGTCCAACACACACACACACACACATACACACCCACAAATCTATGGACTTTTTCAACATGGCGCCCAGAAATTCTCTATTCAAGGGCACATGGGTCTCGGGTGAGATTCCGAGGCGCGAGGCTAAGTTTGCAGGGGGGAGGGGAAGGGTGTCTACGGTGCAGTATTTAACGAGCGCTATAGGAATACCTTGAGGTATCTCGTCTGCTGGTGTGAGCGACCACTGGGCCCACCTTATCATAGGTGTTCTCTTCTAACAAATACTAAACTTTTAAACCTCGAGTCCTTCAACTAACTAAATCAAAACGGCCCCCTCCACCCAGCTTTCCCCCTTTCAATCACTAGACCATGGCGAATTCCGGACTACAGCGCCTGTCATGGTAATCCTTTTTTTTTCTTTTTTTTCCTCCTCCTTTCCCCGGCTTGTATTTTTATTTCCAGCTCAAACCCCCTCCCCCCCCGGGCGCCGGAGAGTAGTTGTTCGATACCACCTACTACAGTAGTAGACAGGCGGTTAGCCCCGTTGACTTGCATACCATACCAGTGTTATGGTACCAAGTGCTAAGCCACGCTCCCTGACAACCTGGTGAAACCCTCCTAGCTTTAGAGGGCCAACCCCCTCTGTTCTCTCAGTTCAGGTTCATGTCAATAAATAAACAAACAAAAACAACCGCCGGGATATCTCTACTGTACGTTGGACCTGTTTGGATTTGGTACATAATTTGTAACTCGCAGATACGCGTGCTCTCTCTCTCTGTCTCAGAGTACGTTTTACCATGTATGTACTTTGAAGGGGGGTAATCCCAACGGTTCTCATATCTGAAAAGCCCAACCTCCTAGTTCGTCCAATAAACCACCGCGACAGCGATTCATTTAATCGTCGGCAGTGGCCGGTCTTCCATTGCCGAGCGGTGAGTGATGTATCCCTCGGCCCAAAGGCAGCAAGAGAGTGACCATCGTACATAGTAGATCGTGATGAAGTGTAAATCACTCCCAGATGTGAACTCGGTCCCCCCCCCCTGCGTGTTAAAGCTGTTGGTCGAGATCGCCCGTTCCCCTCTTAAGATTTGGTCTTGCAGGCGATATATCACCGCTCGGCTAATCTTGCCCGCTTGACAGCTCAACCCTCTCGGCCACCTTCTGAGCTTACATCACAGTGATCGACAGTGACAAGACCGATCCAGACCCCAAAGATGCTGCATGGAATTTTTGATAAGATGGCATATTCGAAGGAAATACCCACACGAGAATCATCATAGGATGCGAATGCGATCCACAAAGATCTGGTCTTCTCGGGCCCATACATGTGAACACATCAACTCCGAGATGGAGATCCTTTCAATGATGGGAAACCCTAGACGGATCATGATGAAACCCAATGTCTGCCCCCCCCCCCCTCTTCTCTTCTCAGCTCAAGCCCTACCTCCCCCTCTCCCCCCCTTCCTCTCTCCCCCCCTTCCTCTCTCCCCCCCTTCCTCTCTCCCCCCTGCTTGTTTGCTGCAGGGTGCTGATGTTCAGACCCTCTTTCTCCTGCACCTGCAGGTGTCCTAAGGAATTATTGATTGTAATGTCTCTTTTTGGGTTTTCTTACTTGTCAGAGGGCCGAGCCGAGCCAACACAGAGTGTGCCGACAAATTGTCCAAAACGAACCATTCTGCTGCAGGTCTGAAAAAAGTGGCGTGATCTCAATGTGGGCCTGAACCGCAGCCCGTCCTGGGGTCGCGCCACAAAGCGGGTGGCCATACCGTGGCCCTCTCAACGTGTGACCGGACGAGGCCGCCTAAATCTTGTTAGGGTTCCAAGTCCCCCGTGCAGCAATTGTCGCTGCGGGACGACCTGGACGAGCATCGAGGGAAGTTATCGTGATGGCCTCACCTGGGAAATTTTCAACTTGCACGCGCCTCCGAGTTGATTTCGTCCGACGCGCGGTCTCGGTCAGCTTTTTTTTTCCCCTTCTTTTTCCCCTTCTTGTTCTTTTTCTTTTCTTCTTCTTTTCTTTCTCCTCCACTATTACTCATATTGTTACCGACTTATGACCGGAATGCGAGCGATCCATGCCTTGCCCCCTTTCAGGAACCCAAAGTCATATGTTAGAAACAAACAAAGTTTCTCCGGACCGGTGCACCCGTACCCGTGATCTTCAACATATTATCACGGCCAGCCACGCCGATCGTCAATATTTCAAGTAATGATCTCAAGTCGTAGTTTGTTTTCAACAAATTGAAATATATATTGATCACATAGCAAGGTATCAATCCAATTTCGGCATCTTGTTAACCACCAGGACTAAATTTTCAGCATTTATTTTCATCCCGCTAGAATTTCACGACGTCTACAGATAGGGATTCTTAATCGAATTGATCGGACGCACGCTTCCCTTTGGCACCCTTTCCTAACTTTTGCAGAAACAGAACAGCACCTTTTTATTTTTTGGGGGGTTTTTTCTTGTTGACATTTTTCATAACACTTTTCGAGTACCATGGATAAACTGCCAACTTCCTACCGGAATGTCCATCCCAGCCTCGAGAGAAGACCACCTAAGTAGTGTTGTCAATGCTGAGTCACCTACCACCAGGACTCTCTACTCTCTCTATCAGATGAGTGCTTGACTTTCTGCATCGACAAACAAATGGTGGAGCTCTCCCAGTGTGCAACAGCCCTTTGCGCCGAGTAACTACCAGGGCTTCTCTACTGTGCCACCCTCGTCCTACATTCCTCTTGCCAAGACCATACCGACCTCCTTCAGGGTCACACTCTCCACGAAGCCGTTCTTTTCATACAATCGCCGCCCTGGCGGGTCTGCAAACAGGGTGATATACGGCTCCCCATCCTCCGGGCTGTTGTCCCTGACATATGCCAACAGATGCTCCAGGATCACGCTCCCCAGTCCCTTCCTTTGATGCTCCGGGAGGGTGGCCATGTCCGCGATATGGAAGTACCAGCCACCGTCGCCGATGATCCGACCCATGCCCACAGCCTGACCTTCTGGTTGCTTGGAGGAAGCTGAAGGTGCCTCGGACTCGGTCCCAGGGGAGTAAATAATGTGGCACCCGTACAGGCTCCCGGTGACAGCACCTGCAGCCTGCGCCTCGGTGACGGGTGTGAGGCCGGATGATTTGCGCAGATTGCGGTACTCCGAGATGGACGGGAACCCCGCGTGTAACGTGTACCCGGGGGGCAGATCGCATGGGAGGTTGTCTAGTCTGGAGGCCATATTGTGACTCGGAAACGAACGTATCGAGGACTAGGTGGCACTACAAGTCGCTATGTATGAGGAAGAGCTGCTTGTAGATTATCTCAAGATACTGTTGGCCGGCTGAACTATCATTGAATAGGAGAATAGTATTGGGTTTTAAGGTAGGATAAAGTGGGAGCTCGTGTGTGGGTTGGAATCAGAGACAACAACATGATTCATAATGATGAGCACAAGGAACGGCGTGAGCGGCGTGGCCGGCGCTCGGAGCTCGGGTCTCGAGCGTCTGAACGCCCCAAGCCGGACTTTTCTATAGACCGTTGGCGATATTGTCGCCTTGCAAACAAAGAAAGAAGACGAAGGAGATTAACCAAGCTCGGGATTGCAACAAGTAGAATATGCGATTTTACCCATGGATTCTTGCTCGGGGTTTGGAAAAGCTGTCACACTCTTTTGCATTTGACCTATGAGGAATTCACTTTATATTTCATGAGAGTTAAGCACACCTAGGTGTTCATTACGGGACCGTGCCATCTCGTCTACAGCTGTATAGGAGCCTCAGTAATCATATGCATGCATGTCTTCATTCTTTGCAGACAAGCTGCCCCCCCCCCCCCCAACACACACACCATATAATTTCACGACAAAATCCGCGAGATCAGTTGTCTGGTCGCAGCCATCTGCTCGGCCTGCGCCTTGCCATTGATCCGCTGCGGCCCCGCCCTCTCCGTAGGGATGTAGAAGTCGTACCTATCCGGGAAGAGAATGATGTTGGCTAGCCTCACGACTTCTGCCTCACCTTCTGTACCGGAACCGCGCTCCCGCGGTCGCCTCTCAGCCGCCTTCTCCTGGTTGCTGCTGCTGCAGCCGCCGCCGTCGTCGTCTATATCCATCATGTCGGCGGGAGGCTCGTCCGGCGCTGGTGTGCCGGCTCTCGTGCCGGGCCTCGTCATGACCTTGCTCCCGTCCCTGCTCAGCTCCCAGGGAGCGAGACCCATGGCCCGCAGGCCCGCATCGCCGCCGACCTCTGCGATCTCGGCCTTGCCGGGACGTCCCTCGTGCGGTGCCTCGGAGCCGATCGCGCTGCCTGCAGAGTCAAAGTCCGGTCCCGGCTGACCTTGCATAAAGGCCTTTCTCTGTCTGGCCAGGAACAGCGCGTTCGTCTGGGTCAGTGGACACGCAGGCGTGTACATGAGCATACTGGGTGCAGGGCGGTCGGGCCTCGGGGTGCCAGGCTTGCTGGGCGCGGTGGTCATGATACTGTAGGCCTGATCGCAGTGCCAGATGACGTAGTCGCCGGCCTGCAGCGTGGGGACCTCGACCAGGGACCGGCGCAGGCGCAGGTGCGGGTGCCACAGCTCTGTGATGCGCTGGGCGTGGCCTGGCACGGCACCATGGATGATGGTGGACTGCTCCTCGTCAAAGGTCCAGTTGTCCGGGTCGAGGAAGGCATCCCACTCGGCGATGGCCTCGGGCGATGCACCGTCCTCGTCGTAGCCCGACGTAGGCGGCGTCGTGATCTTGGGGGAGAAGAAGGGCCGCAGCAAAAAGTAGGCGACAGCGAGCTTGGGGCTGGGCAGGACCCGGATGCTGGCCGGCTCGCCCGACGTGAGGGCGAGGATGCCCTGGAACATCCTGAAGATGCTGCACGATCCTGCGCCGTTGTACAGGTCCTGTGTGACGTTGATGCGGCCAGACGGGTCCCACGGGTCAAAGTCCTCCCAGTTGCCACGGAATATAGCCTCGTATGCACCGCCTCGGCCGTAGCCGTCCGGTTCCCACCTCTCAAGGCTGCCGTTGTCGACCTGGGCGATGAGGGTGGAGGCGGTGCTAGTGGTGAGGTTGTCGGCAGCAGAGTTGCCGTTCAGCAGCTGCGGTGCGGCATTGCTGCCCATGATGCTGCTGTCGTGGATGCGCAGGCGGTCCGCGTACGAGATGGGGAACCGCGTGGCGACGCGCGAGATGTCGGCATCGGTGCCCTTGGTCTCCCAAAAGGTCATGGCCCACTTCTGCACGCGCAACACGGAAGGATGGGCGCGGATGGCGATCTGGGCGGGCGTCCAGAACAGCTCGAAGCATGTCGGGTCCTGGGGGATGGTCGGCTTGATGTGGTCTCGGTTGCGGGTGATATACTCCCTCGTCTGCCGGATCCACGTCTCTGTCTGTGTCTGCGAGACGACGCCACGCACGAGAGCAACACCATACCGCTTGAGATCCTGCTCAAAAGGGGCCACCTTGGCCGGGTCGTCAATGTCGGAAAAGTGGATGGTAGGGATGAGATCCGCACCACGGCTCTGGATGTGTTGGATCTCGGCCTTCAGAGCCACCAGCAGACGCCTCCAGGAGTCAGCAATGGCAGCCTCTCTGCCCTGGATGAGGCGGCGCTTGATGTTGGCGAAGCGGGTAGGGAGAGGGATGGGCTCTGCGCCGTAGAAGGACTGCACTGGCGGCTCCATGCTGCCGATTTTGGCAAAGATCTTGCGGCTGCCTATACTGCCTGTATTCTTGGTGACGCGGTGCTGTGAGTGCGTCCTGTGGTGGGACGTCCCGACTGGAGTGCTCGAGGAGCTTGGGGCGGCCGAGGACAGAGGAGTTATGACTGTGGGCGTGGTGATTGCTGATATTGACATTATTGCTGCTGCTGTTGATGCTGTACTTGTTGTAGCAGCAGCAGCAGCAGCAGCAGCAGAAGTGGTAGTTGTAGTGGTTGTTGTTGCTGTTGCTGCTGCCGCCGCCGTTGTTATTGTTGTTGTTGTTGTTGTTGTTGTTGTTGGTTCTGTTGTTGAGGAGGGGGAGGAGGAGGAGGAGGAAGGTCTGGGAGGCGCAAACAGAGGCCCAGCGTCCGAGACTTTGGCAGAAACCATCTTGACGGCTGCAGTGAGATTTTTGGGGCTGAAAACACTATTGCTGCTCCTACTCTTCCTCCGAAGCGGTGCCCGTGGCCCAGAGATCCTCACAGTGGCTGTGATACGGGTTGGGCGACCCGTCGTCGTTGGTTGAGAAGATGAGCCTGAAGGTGTCGTCTTGCTGTTGAAACGAGCAGCGGTAGCGCCGCTACTTGAATTTGACGGATCGCCCCCCTCCTCTACAGGCGGTGGTAGTAGTGGTGGTGGTGGTAGTGGTGGATCACCCGCCTGTGCAAGCTGACTGGCAGGCATCTTGAACAAACGAGCGAGCACAAGAGACCCTGGTCTCTCAAGGAAAAGAAAAAAGAACGGAAAATTTGGAGAAACAGGCTTGGTCTGATAAGCACAGCAGGCTAGAGTGTGTGTCTCGGTGTGTGTGCGTGTGTGTGGCTGGCTGTGAAACGGTTGAAATGCAGTGAGCCGTCTAGATGTGTTGCCGAGGCCAGGTGCTGTGAGAGGTGCTGTCTGAGGTTCTGTGAGGTGTTGTGAGGTGCTGTACCGTAGTGCTATTGCGGTGATCTTCTCAGGGTGTAGTGCACTGTATTGTCCCCTCTGGCCCTCTGGGCTGCTCCTCCCTCCCTCCCTTTCTTCCTCTCGCTCGCTGCTTCTTCGTTTGGGCCCCCAGTGGGTTAGCTGGGGTAGGGTCGACCGGGCTGCGCGCGGGGAAGGTAATTAACTTGATGCTTAGAACCTTGTCCCGGTCCCGCGTTTGTGATTCTGATTTTCTGATTTTCCTTCCCCCCCCCCAGACAACGATCGGCTTTTCTTCTTCTTGTTTCTCTCCTTCGCTGTCTCCTCTTTGAGATATTGTCCACCCTGACCAACTTGGGGATAACCTTGACCCGATCTAAAGATCCAGATTGAGAAGGCCGCGGGACCTTTTGTTTTTCTTCTTCTTTCCTCTTCTTTCTCTTCCCTCCCACCCCTGTCTCTTTCCTCGCTTCTGCCTTGTTGCTTTTTCCTTCCCGTCGCGTGACTTCTTTCCAGCCAGTAGAAGATGGACACGCTACGGAGTAAGTCTCCCAAGAAGCAAAATCGCACTCGTGAGCAGATGCAATATGCCGAGAGTCTCACACTTGGTCCTTCTAAGTGCGTGAGATTCCGACACTACGGAGCTGAGGCGCCGCGGTCTGCTAGGTTTCCTTTTTGGGAACCCGTCCCCGGGGGGGGGGGGGGCGGCAGGATGTGAATGCCGATCTCAAGCTCGAATTGTTGTTGTTGTGGCTGTGGTGGCTGTCGTCTGGGAGAAGTCCCACGGCGAGAAAAGAGAGAGAGAGAGAGAGAGAGAGGGACAGAGAGAGGTGTGATGAGAAACGAGAAGGTGGTGTGGTACAAGAGAGGCAGAGGGTGGAAGTATCTTGAGCGTAGACACGATAGCGAGACTGTGTGAGAATGAGAGAGAGAGAGAGAGAGAGAGAGAGAGATGAAGAGAGAGAAAAAGGAGAGAATGCCTTGATCTGTCGTATTTTCTGGTAGTTGCGAAGCCTGCCTGTGCTCAAAAGACTATGATGGTCAAAGTATCTTGTCAGACGGTATGTAGTGGTGACGGAGGGCAGCATGAGACTGGGCCGTTTCCTTGCCTACATCCTAGAGTCCAGAGGAGGGAGGGTGGAGAAGCCATCACCAGGGCTGGATCATGTGGGCAGGAAGAGCATCTCTCTTTCTATTTAAGCCTTCCAACAGGACCAGGACAAGGACCTAGCTTCGGGAATTTCACGATGCATTTGCATCCAGCCTCAGATCAGGACACCACCGAGATCTGGATCTAGGTGATGGATCTAATCATGGAATATCCTTTCTTGCTCTTTCTTCCCCCTTCTTTTATCTCAACTCACTCTTTTCCCTTTCATTAAATCGCAGGGGGGGAAGGGGAAGTACCTCGAAATAATAAGAAATCACCTACGGAGCGACGTTCCGCCCGGCATGAGGGGCCTGAGACGTTATCGCTCGTGGCATGTATCCATTTATCCCTCAGCTGCTCCTCACTCGCCGCCTCAATGCTGCTGAAGCAATTTCCATTCCGCAATGTGTTTATCAGCAGCGACAGAGGCCGGTTGTACGGCCCAGGTGATCTAGTTTCAGGGCCCACCAGAGTCGCCCTACCACATCCAGTACGGGTGGGAGGGAGCCCCACCACCCTACGGCCCGTCAGCCCGCCAGGCCGTCAGATCCGAGGCCCCAAATGGGCCCAAGGCAGAGATGCTTGGTCCTTTGGGCCTATGCTTCTATAGGTTCCGGCGAATTTCCTCCTACAGATGGGCTGCGGCCTAGACTTCCACCGGGGCTGACTACTCCCCCCTTGGCCCCAGGGAGGGTAAAGTGTGATGGTACAGTACTATGCACAGCAGGAGGTAGATCCTATGTGCCTTGGGTACTACTACTACTACTACTACTACTATTGTAGATTGTGTATACAAACCCCATCACCCCATCAGCTGTCATCATCATTAACATTAATCATTGTTGACTATCGCACAATTGAGCAATCACAACGAGGACGCAGCACCTGTAAGACAGAACGAAAACGGCTGAATGAATGTAAGCATGATTTGAGCCGTAATAAATGATTCCCCGCCTTGTACTCCTGTCGGGCTGATGATTTCCGGAGCTGCATTCCGTCTCTGATCAGGACACACCGCTGCTGTTTCAACATCATGCTCGTCAAAGTCGGCCATCGAATGGAGAATAGGCCCCCAGGGGGGTTCATTCTTCGTGTCGGAGGAGTTCGAATGGGAAGAGACTATGAATATATTCCTCCAATCTGCGCGCAGCTCCTCACTGTCCCTTATGCAGCCCATGGGTAGTGACAATTGCTTCTGGATCTCGGTTCACCATGTTCATCGCATCCCATGCAGTAGGCACGGTACCCGCCCTATACTACGTACGTACTTTCACCCGAACGTAACCTTCAGAACATGGTACATACTACGATAGTGTGTGTGCGTGCGTGTGCTCTGAGTAGTCCTCTTGAATTCACACATCCGTCGGGACTTATAGCCTTGCTATGGGTATTTATGCCAGAACTCGCTTACAGCATGTACAGCGGGAAAATGGCGGCTAAACTGCATCTCACGCTCGAACCACTGGCCCATGTCCTCGGGCCACCTTTCCGGCTTGCCTCAGCCTGTCTCGAGATAAGTAGGTTGGCGTGCATGTACTATGTAGTACCCACTCACACGCACACGCACACAGACACACACACACACACACACACACACCGCCCTCTACCCCGATCAGGGTGGCGAGATCCACAGATAATCGCGACGAGATCTTTTCCTGCAAAGCATAATACAGTAAATACAACAGTAATGCTGCGGCTCCTTCTTTTCTTCTTTTAGCCTCGAGGCTAATTCCCAGGCCGCTGGTTCTCTGCCCTCCCAACGGCCCGGCTCTCAGTCCTGCTGGGCGACTTCGCCTGGTCATCGCTGTAAATATGCCACATCAGCAACCTTCAGCCCAGCGACGGGCCGTACACGCAATTTCTCCGATTGGACTGATGCGGGGTCCGGAGACTTGCTACCTGAAGAAGGAAGGGGGGGGGGGGCGGAGCGGGTGCGTGAAGCTACAGGGTTTCAACTTTTCGGTGAGGTATCTGCAGTGTGGTCGCATGAATAATACATGAAGTAAGTCATGATTCCCCTACGTAGGAGGGGAATGGCACTACAGACGTGTAACAGATATTGAACATCGGACCTGACTGATCACTCCTCTGACTCTAAATATGTACAGCCGCATGCGGATCATCTGTAGCCAAAACCCCTTTTCAATGTGGCATGCGACCTGCAAGCCTGTAACGTTGGGCGTCAGCTATCAGATGCAGAATGCAGAATGCATGCCTCGCCAGCATGGAGATTGATGTCTAGGGCCTTGGTAAATAATCGTGGCGAAAGACCGCCAGCCTACGTTCTGGACCGTCCTGCCCGCTTTCTCTTTGCAAGACGGGAAAGGGAAGGGGGAGAGAAGAAAAAGAAGAGGGGGAGGGAGGAGGGTTTGAAAAGGCAATCCTGATCCTCCGGCTCTGCTGGCCGTCAGATCATGTCCGCCTTGAGGGGCCTGGTCAGGCAGCTTTGGCTCATATGTTGTGTACTTGAGTAACAAGGGCACACAAAAAAGAAGCGTGCCAGCATGCTCTTGTCACACCTGAACAATTCTGTCCAACAAGTGACACAACTTTTCATATACGCAGGGATGGCACTGATCAAACACCTCGTATTCAACCCTGCTTCTCGGAAACGTTTCAATTTGAGGGGGGGGGGGGGTTTGTTCTGTTTTTATGATGGTACTTCTGCTCAGGCCGCAACGACGGGATCGCCACAACACTCTTCCGCCATGTTAGGTCTCGACTGCTATGTCGCCAGAAGGGAGGCCCCGCCCCGCCCTTTTCTTCCTAACCCCTCGAAACAATATTTCATAACTTTGGAAAAGCAATCCAGGAATATGAGCCGGCCCGTGCAGGCGGCGAATCCTCCATGGAGCCTTGTGAGGTTGTTTAAGCCTCCGCGGCTGATGTTCCCGAGCTAAAGATACCGCCCTGGATGAAACGTATCAAGCTGGCCTTTGCTCGTGGCATATGTCCGCCGGCAATATTTCGCTCAAGTTCATCCGGTCAGGTCTCTATCTTGCTCTGGTGTTGAGGTCCCTTCCGAACGAGATGGAATGGTGGCTTTCGATACGGGAAGATTGCCAGGAAGGGCTGAGAGAACAGGGTAGTGCTAAGTACAGAGACGGTAGGCAGCCAACGAATGGTTCGTTGGTGGGAATGAGCCTCAGAAATGAGCAGCCCAGGACAGCTATATTGAAATGGAGCATCTGCAAAACTGGTTACTGGCCAATCTGTGCTATTCTTTTTCTCGTTGCTACAGGTGCAAGAGCTGATCCTCTTAAGCTTCTTCATGGCCTGCCCCCAGAACCCAGCCAGCTCAGCCCCTAAGATGCCCTTGTAACCCTCTCCATCACCTCAGCAGTCTGTGAAAGAGACCTGGATCGTAGAGCACAAAATTTGCGGGGTTTCTGAAGGGCGGGCATAAATGGCGGTGCGGGACGGGAATGACATGAAGGAGTCTCCAATGTGGGAGGGTAGACCAGGTCAAGTGGCCCAACAAGTAGCAGGAGAAGTATCCCATGGATCTTTCAACGATGCCTGACATGAAAACACGCGCAGCGAGTGATGGTGCAGCTGAGGGGTGGCCAGGCATTCAGCCAGGGGCGGATGTGGATTGACTGCATAAGTGCTAAGTAAAGAATACCGTGAGTGTTAATGGAGAGCCAAAAAAAAATCTCGTGACGCCATGGTTAATTGTTGGGTTCACTTTCCCTGTGTAAGTTGGTTCCGTGGCGCCGGTCTCATTTGTTGCTGTTGTCCTTCAATTTGGCCATTGGTGTTGCTTCGGTTGCCTCCTCTTTCGGCGATGCGCTGTCATCGCCTTTGATCGGTCCCTCCTCGCTCTGGTCCTCAGCAAGATCGCTCGAATCTCCATCGTCAAGGCCGCTATTTGTCAGGGCGCCCTGCTCCATCTGTTGGCCCAGAACTTCCTTGACGAGCCTCTTACCCTCGTCCACCTCACCGTTCATAGTGCCGCAGCCCATGCACTTCCACATGCCCAGCTCTGACAGACTGGTAGTTCCTGGTGGGGCCTGCCCGTTGACGAGGCGGCACCGCTTGCAAATGAGGACGAAGCGGTTCTTGGCTGCCATCTCGTCGTCACCAAGCAGTAGATCCATGATCCTGTCGTACCAATGGTTTTGCAGACCGGTCGGGGCCACCTCGTACTGTGTACCCGCTACCTGAGGAGGTCTAGGGTGATCAAAGGCATTGGGAGAGAATTCGGCTGTAAGGTCCATGCGTCCGTCAGGTGAAGGCAGGCGCTGTTGGTGTTGCTGCGGGGTATGGAGTAGTGGTCCCATCTCTTGCTGCTGAGGCATCCCTGGATTGGGAGCCGTCATCTTGTGGCTTTGTATGTTCGCCGTAGGTGGAGGGGCCATGTAGGTGCGGTTTGGTGTGCTTGTGTTCTGTCTCTGGCTTGCTCCAGGGCTTTTCTTGGTCCCATCCTCTTGGCGGTCCCCAGTGGACTTTCTCTTGATCTTGGGTTTTCCTTCGCCGCCTCCGTACTTTTCCAGCAACTCCAGTGTCGAATCGTACCTTGTTGCGTCTTTGAGCTTCTGGATCGTCTTCGCCCGCTCGGCCTGCTGGTCCTTCAACCGGGTGGTCAAAGTCTCGATGCGGAGTTCGTAGATGGTTGAGGAAATAGTGCGAACGAGGTAGATCCTGCTCGTTTGTCAGTGACAGGCCTGACAGACTTCTTGCTAGCATTACAGTCAAGATTATGTCCGACTCACAGCACGGGGCCACCAGCCATTCCTGTCCATTCGTAGACTCCCATCTTGTTCCATCCCACAACAAGAAAGGCCACAACAGCATATACCAGGTAGGCAAAAGATAGGTAGAGGGTACCAAGGACCCTAATACGTCGTGAGGAGGCTCTTGTTCTTTCGAGGTTGGCTTGCGTGTTTGCAATCTTTGTAGAGAGCGTGGATAGGGTTCTTTCGAAGGAAGCTGGGGACGAGTTGTCCTGCTGCAAACAAAGATGGTCAGAGGTCAGAGACAGCACAAGGGGGAGAGCAGCATGATGCAGATTGAAGCCACTCACCTTCCATGGCCAGAGGGACACCATTTTTACGGGTACCTTTCCTGGCGCCAGCTGTACTTCTTGTCTCAGAAAAGGGGGGGGAGGGCGGAGGGTGCAAGATTCTGTCAAAGCTTCAGGCCAGAGTAAGGTTTGTGTGGAAGAGTAAGTAGTAGAAGCACTTTCTATGTATTCAGTTGATGAAGGTAGGTGACAAAAGGCGTGTTGTAGAGTTGCAAAAAGGGTGATTTCCTTGCTGGCCTTGCAGACGAGAGTCTGCAGGCAGCGTGGTTGGTGACGACGTTGTTTGAGGTGAGGCAGCTTGGTGGCAGAAGCGTGGCAGAGCAGGCATATGCACATGCCCATCACATTAACAGGCAAATGGACGTGGTAATTAGAGCTCCAGTTCTGACCTCATGGCCCATGGGTAGCTAAGACCCGTGTCTGCCACGCAAGGTCGTAACATATGTACTAGCAGTGCACTGTAGTAGTGGACAGCTTTTCCTGTTAGGCCTGGGCAACCCCACTACACCTGCCAGCGATACACCTGCAACTCTGTGGGCCCACCTGGTGACCCCCTGTTGAGTACTTGTAAGGGGTTGCCAGCCGCGGGACCACAGTTCCTTCTGGGCTGACTAGACCCTGGACACTCACTGACACTGTTATCGACAACCACAGTTGCTCATCAGTGTGTTTTGGGGGACTTTGTTGGCCTCAGAGAGTTTGAGGTGTATTACTGTATTCTCTGCGTGTCTAGTTGAGAGCACCAGCAAACGGCGTCCTTCTTTCTCTTCTGTTTCCTTGCTCTCCTTTTTCGATCAAATTCTTGAATCCCTCCTGACTTCTTCTTTTTTTCCCCTTTCTCCCGAATACTTTCGAATTGCGCCAATGATCATTAGTTGTTGAGGACGAGTACTACAATGCCCTGCCAACTTCAATAGAAGCAGCCCAATCCAACCCAACCTTGAGCCTTTGCAAGGTGCAGAGAATTCTCATACCTACCACCTCATGACTCCTCGATCCACCAGACACCATGTTCTCCAGGATTAAAGGCGCAATTGATCGCACAATAGCGGAGGAACAGGCTCGACAGAGGGCTTACGCGTCAGATCAAGCGCAAGGTGGCCACTCGAGGCAGGCACCTTCTGTATCACGAAGCAACAGTGGCGCATCTGCTGCTGCAGGCCGAAAACCTAGGCAGAAGAAGCCTGCTCAGGAGGTCTCCAAGGACTCCGACCCTGCCGTTGTTAACCCTGACCCAGCAGTCTTCGAGGCTGCATTTGTCATAGACGATGACGAGCCCAGCCGGACGGCCACTCCGCTTCCAGGCACCGACCAGAAATCATCCCAGGATGAAGAGGACGCAAATCATGACGGAGCCGAGGGCAACACAGATGAGAAGGGTGACACCGGCTCTGGAGACAATGGCAAGGATACAGAGAAGAACGAGGGCCTAGACGAGAAGCAAGCCGGCGAGGATAGGCCTGTCCCTCCGCCCAAACAAGCTGTGCCCGACCTCCCCGTCGAGGTTCGCGCAAAACTTCGCAAATTAGAAAAGTTGGAAGCGACATATCCAGGTTAGTCTACCGCTGATGTCTTAGACAAGATGGCATTCCAGCTGATCGTCTTACCCGCAGAGCTCCTTCGATCTTACCGTATTGCCCACGGTCGTGCCACCTCGATCGAGCCCTTCGAACGAGCCCTCCGAGAGAATACCCCCCTGACGTCGATTAAGGATCCCGACGCGCTCATCGAGTACCTCAACCAGCTGAACCTCAAGGCAGACATGGTTATGGATGAGCTCAAGAGGGTCTCTGCCGAGAAGGATGACCTCAAGAAGAAACACGATGCCGCCGACAAGGAGATCACGGAGCTTAAGGAGAAGGTCATTGCTTTCGAGGCCGTCAAGGCCGTCCCGGAGCCAGCTGATCCTGAAAAGACAGAAACAACCGTTGAGGGAGCAGACAAGGTGGATACCGAGACCCAGGCCTCTCCTCCGTCCTCTATTGTCAAATCGCCTGTCCAGTCTGTCCTAGGCATCTTCTCCCCAAAGCAGAGACCGAGCCAAGATGAAAGAGCCGAAGGAGAGGCGGGCGAGGACTTCTTCTCCTACGACAACGAAATTCCACAGCTACAAGCCGAGGTCGAAACAAAGAATGGGGAGATCGAGAAGCTCCAGTCCGAGGTCAACAATCTCAAGGACGAACTGTCGACTGCCAAAGAAAACAGCGCGGGCCTGGTCGAGAATCTGGAAAAGGCAACAAGGGAGCTGAGCGAGTTCCGCGACAACTCGGCCGTCAAGGACTCCCTTGAATCGCAAGTTACCGCCAGGAACATCGAGATCAAGACCCTGACAGACCGCCTCGAGACCGCCGAAACACAGCTCAAGGATTTACAAAGCCAGCTCGAGAAGGAGAAAGCAGCAACCGCAGCCGCCATCAAGGAGAAGGAGGAGAGGCTGGCTGAGACGAGTTCTCTGCAGTTAGAGCTGGAAAGTGGGCTAAAGAAAGTCACCGAGGCCAAGGGTGCGCTCGATGACCGGATCGTCAACCTGACCACAGAGATCAAAGCCTTGAGACAATCCAAGCTGGAAAACGAGCAGAGGATTGAGGAGCTCAACCAGCAGCTTCAGGCGCCACCTCTCACGCCTGCGCCCTCAGAAGCCCCTGAAGTTCCTTCGACGTCAATACAAGCGACCTCCTCGTCCAAGAAGAAGAACAAAAAGAAGAAGAAGGGTGGCGCTGGCGGTGCAGGCGCGGCAACCGCGACAACAGAAACACCGATACCTGGTAGTGACGAGGCGTCGATGCAGGGTCCAGTATCGTCGAGCTCGGGTCCCACTGTGGCCGAGCTGCAGGCTGAGATTGACACACTGAGACAAGATGTGGCGGACAAGGACGGGCAGATTGATAGGCTCGCCAAGCAGCGGAAGACAGAGGAGGATCTGCGGGAAGAGATCGAGACGCTGCGCGAGAATTTGCTGGATATCGGCCAGGACCATGTTGATGCCAAGGACAAGATCAAGGCCCTAGAAGCTGAGAAGAAGGAGCTACAGGAGCGGATTTCTGAGCTGGAGAAGGAGCTTCAGTCATCGTCGACCTCTGCGGAGTCGAACCAAAAATTACAGGGGGATTTCGACTCGCTGAAGAAGGAATTCGACGATCTCACATCGAGGTCCGCAACTTTGCAGTCGGACCTCGGCGCCGCACAGCAGCTGGCCCAGAGCAGGTACAAGGACCTAACAGAGCTCCGAGAGGTCTTGCAAAAGGCACAACCAGAACTCAAGAGCCTGCGGCAGGAGGCGGCCACCCTCAAGTCTACCAAGGAAGAGCTGACCGCGAAGACAGCGGAGCTTCAGGCCCTAGAGAAGCGCGAGAAGGAACTCAAGGCGGAGGTCACCAAATTCCGACGGCTCGCTACGGAACGCGGCACTGAACTCGCGACGGAGACCAGCAACCGACAGCGACTCGAAGCGGCTCAGCGCGTCTCGGGTCGCGACCTACGGAGGGCAGAGAGTGAGAAGATCGAGCTGAGCGCCAAAGAAGAAAAGGCGACCCGAGAGCTGCAACGGCTACAGGAGGAGGTGACCAAGCTCCGTCCACGCGTCAAGGATCTCGAGGAGGAGGCGTCCAAGCTGCGCAAGGAACAGGAAATTCTTCGCGAGGAGGCAGAGCTCAAGACATCACAATACACCAATGCCCAGAATCTGCTGGGCAGCATGCGCGACCAGACACACGAGCTGAGCATCCAGCTGAAGGAGTCCCAGTCACAGGCCGAATCGTTAGAGGAAGAAATCACCGAGTGCCGCAAGCTGCTTGGTGAGCGCACGCGTGAGGCCGAGACCATGCGCCGCCTGCTTGCCGAGGCCGACGAGCGCGCCAACAGCAAATCACGCGAGATGCAGGACCGCCTCGAGGAGGCCGAGAAGGAGCGCGATAAGTTCGAGCACGAGATGCTGTCCTCGTCCAGACGCCACAACCGCCAACTCGAGGAACTAAAGCAGCGCGTGCGGGAGCTCGAGAAAGAGAGCAAGACCCTGGCCGAGGAGAGGGACGAGCTGGGCCACAAGGAGAGAGAATGGCGGCGGCGCAGGGAGGAGCTCGAGGCCGTCGAGTCCAAAGCCGACGCCGAGGTCAGCGAGATGCGCTCCACCGTGACAAACCTGCGCGCAACTCTCGATGCGTCAGAGCAGCAGGTCCGAGACGCTGAAAAGGCCAAGAATGACCTGCGACGATCGCTCGACGACTACAGGATTCGCTACGACAAGCTGGCCAAGGAGCTCAAGTCGGTGCAGGCCAAGCTGAACGCCACCGGCGTCAATAGCCCGACAGTGCGCAGTTCCATGGACTCCAACAGGTCTGGTGTCATGGTGGGTGGCAATGGTGCTGCCGGCAGTGGATCTGGACCGGATACCGTATACCTCAAGACCATCCTGCTTCAGTTCCTGGAGCAGAGGGACAATAAGCTGCGGTCGCAGCTGGTTCCTGTCCTGGGGAAACTCTTGAGGTTTGACAAGTGAGTTGGAAATTGCCCTTTGACTATACTGTTCATGTTCAATGCCTGCTCTTTTCTTCACCCACCCACGTGGCTCACTGACATTTTCTACTACACAGAACCGACGAGCAGAAGTGGATGGCTGCGGTCCAGCAAATTGGTGCTCGATAACCGGCTTCCAATGTCAGGACGAACAAACCCATCGTGGAGCCTTGAAAACTTGTCTCATATTGTTACCACATTGGCCCAACTTCGCGCAAAGCAAGGCTTTGGAAGACTGTTTCTATGCAGCATCGCAGCGACCTATGTTTCAGGACTTCTTTCTGTCAGCACATCCACATGTCCAAAAGAAGACTCGACCTCAGGCGATGACCTCAGGCGATGACCTCAGGCGATGACGACTGAGACATCACTGGTAGGCCAGATGTCAGCGGCGCCGCGTGCTGTTAGTGGAGCCATACGCATGTCATTTTGGAAGAGCTTAGCACTATGGTGAGTGTTGTCACATACGCCCCTCTATCAAAATGTGAGGTGGTTGGCATGGTTGAAGTGCTTTGACAACACCTCATTTTGTTCACGACTTGGACTGCTATACATGCATGTAGTAACATGTACTTTTGAGCCAGCCATCATACCCAAATTCATAAAGTTATTTTGACACTTGAAAGATCTGGTCCTTGAAGTATTGCATAAGTAGAGATGTGACAATTGCCACCCAGATCCCAGACTAGCCATCCTCGGGCTCCCGTCGTGAGGAGCTCATGCAATACATTATCATCCACATGGCCTTCCAAACCCGGCCCGACCTGACAATTAATATTAAAAAAAAAGCAGGTAACATGAAAATCCCGAGATGACCTTAACAAAAACTGAAGCCAATACTTCATTCAACTCTCACCCAGTCATGATGTGCAGACTCAATGCACGCCCACCACACTGGTCGCCAACCAGCTCACGCGTGAGCCACAATTGTCCTCCTTCAGAATTTTCTTACACGGCAGAGGTACCGTTGTGGGTGCCATTGTTGGTGCCGTTGTGAGCTCCATTGTGGGCATCATCGTACGTTCCAGCGGGAGCGTGGTGAGCCTTCTCGTGAGTGTGGTCGGCCTGACGGATGGTGAGGCCAAGCGCGGCTGGGTCAATCGTGTTGTGACCGAGCAGGAGGAGAATGCCAAAGCCAGGCTTGGCAAAGATGTCGAGAATACCGTAGAAGATGGCCTCAGAGTCAGGGTGGATGACATTGCCACCCTCGGACAGGCCCCAGGCGATAGGATATAGAAACCAGAGGAAGATGGTCAGGACACCACAGCGGACGAAGGTGGAGTTGATGGAGCCGCCGAGGGCACTGGCGTGGCGACGGGCGTCGACGAGCAGCTCATACACGACGAAGAAAAAGGCGAACATGCCAAAGACCCAGTAGCCCCATTTATAGGAGGTCTGGGTAAGGGCGCCGACCAGACCGGTGACGATCATGATCTCGTCGGCCAGGATGGTGACCATGAGCGTAGGCCACGGAACGCCGGCCGTCAGGAGGAGATCGATGAGCAGCAGAGGCGTGGTGACAAACCAGTCGATGTATCGAACGTAGAAGATCTCCCGCGTGCCGGCGGACTGCGTGATGGTGCCGGGTCGGATGAACTCGGCCTGGATGGGGACTTGACCCAGGTCCGAGCCCATGGACCAGTAGGCGATGCAGGCCACAGCCGTGATACCAGCGGTGATGTAGTGGAAGAGGCGGTGCGCCTGGGGTTTGGTCATCGCCATGCCCATGAAGACGAGGGTCGAGACACCCATCACAGCGCACACTGCAAAGTACCAGTCTGAGGCGTGGACGGTGATCTCGAGGTCGGCATGTTGTGCCACCACACTGTTAACGTTCAACGCCTGATTTCCAGACATTGTGTATTATCGCCAGGATTTTTCTTCTTCTTCTTTGGTTGTTTTGTTTAGTGTTGGTACTGTATGTAGAAGGCAAAAGATAAAGGCTCTATGGAGTTCTGCAAATAGTAGCAGACGCGTCAAGAAGACGTTCTGGCTTATTTTTGGTGAGAGGACGAAAGGCTGGATGGTGATGGGGGTGAGACAAAACAAACAGTTAGATATGATGATGGGGAAGGAGGAGGAGGAGGAGGGGATGGCTATTTGAATCAACTGCTCATGCCGTGATGAGTGTGGTATGTCACTACGTGGTACTGTACATAGTACTAGAATAAAATGAGATCATCCATGGGTCCCCCTAGCATAGACCTCCGGACTGTTACCCACAAAGTCTACTACTATTATGGTATCAGGATACTATCCTCCCTTCGGTGTGGGTGATATCAAGACATTCTGGGTGCCTGGGAGGAGAGAAGGGGGGGGGGGGGGGTTTCGTCTGCTGCATGCCCGGAGACATCATGACGTCTGTGCATGCCGGTAAGAAGCCCCGGGATAGCAAGCATTGGCTGGTAACGAATAAGTATATACGTTCTTTGTGAGGAGGAACTTGAGAGGACAGACGAGTAGTAGCACTAGTCGACGAGAGATGGAATATGCATGGATCGTAGCTTGACTTGACCTGTAGCCTTGTGCCCTGCCTGTATGTGCCGTCTCTCGACACTGGTAGGGGGTAGGGACTAGGGGGGAAATTTTCAGGGGTGCCAATGTTATGTTTTATTTTGGTGAGACATTGCTATTTGCGTATAAGAAAGAGTTTATTGTTTTCTTTACAACTGGGTGCCAGTCTAGCTGTGCTGGGAGAGAGACCCATGTCGAAAGTGAAGATCACAAACAGTCCAAGATGTATGTCTCCTCGTTGCACTTGGGGATTTCCTCTCAAAACTTACCCGTTTTCAGCTGGGCCCATACGACTCCGCGAGGTGTGTATCTCGTTTGCGCCACGGGCGAATTTGTCAGAGACACGACATCAGATTGATGATCTCATGACTTTTTTTTTTGTCGGTAGAGGTCCTACTAGCGTGTCTTCCAAGGGAAAAGAAGAAGGAGAAGAAAAAACCAAGGTCAACAAGCAACAGCCACTTTATTAGTTCCCGATCCCTCTCACGTGCCTACTGTCTGTTTATTTCATCAAGTATTGACCAAACGCTTTGACGTGAAGCTTCTCGTCATTTCCACTCAGCCTGATTACATCACGATTGCATCTGTCTGAACTAATCGCGCTGTCATCGGTGCGGTCCACGAGGGAATTGCGAGGTTGCATGGTCCCAAGGGAGAGAGGGACGCAGTTGGGAGGTGAGATCCGACACAGCAAGACGAGATCTAGATCATGTTTCGCCCCTCGGCATCGCAGAGGTACGTACAGCCAGACAATCACCCCTTGCCTACTTCTATAAGTAATTACATAGTAGAAGTAGTCAATGCCTGTAAGTACTGTACATGGTTCCAGGCGGATCTGGCCGCTCAAGGTCCGCTATGTATCATACCATAGGCCTGCGCAGTCCAGCAGTAGTAGTACGATCGTACATAATCGGCCGCTGGCTGGGCCCATGGCTTGGGCCCTTGACTGGGACTGGAAGGGGATCCTGAAGCTTATTTCGACCACAGCCAAGCACTTTCATCTGGCACATCCTGAAGTTGGTTCCCTTCCACAATTTGTCAAGCTTGTCCCCTGCCTAGACGTCTGTCAAGAGGCTGGTGGGAAAGTCTCGTGCGTCACCTGGTCAACTAAACGGGTCGATGATCCGAGAACACCGCACGTGGACTTTGGCCGAGGTTGGCGTGGTCGAGAGGAGGACTACTGTACTACCCCCTTGCCGATGAAATCCGCTGGCCAAGTACCGGAAATAAATAACACAGACTTAAGGATGAGGTCATAAAAGAAATCCCCCCCCTTGTGGGCCGACGACATTACACGAATAATTTGCCAGGGAACAGGACTCTACAATATCTGATGTATCGTGATGTATTCAGCACATTTGAAATGATTGTTTTCTTCTTTTTTCTTTTTTCTTTGAGAAGGTTGAGCCTGCAATGAGACAACAGAGAACGTCTTTCCTGACCTACGTTCCGCGCATCATTATCATCATAAACAAACATCGACGGCATCTTCTCTAGGTGGATGTGTGCTACAATAATACATTGTCGACATAGCCATCAGAATATGAGCGGGCACTGATGGTTTCATCATCACTTGCGACTGGGGGACTCACTTTTGAGGGCAATGGCTCTGCCTGCGGAGGAGAACGGACAACAATATAATGCGTCCAAGCACCGCCACCCGTAAGTTGGACCGACACCTCCTCCATAGTAGAGATGTTTCGTCACGGCCTAGGTGAAATCTAAGTCGGCCTCCATGGTTGTGGAATTTACATTGTCTGACATTCTCGCAGATACCTATCTGGAAATTTCGCGCCTGTACAGAAGACAACACCTCTCACACCATGTACTTACACTGGGTTCATCCCATATGACCTGAGCGGTGGACAGTACGTGCGTAATGGGGGAAACCCGGTGGTAAATGACGATCTTGGCCGCGATGCCCACTGGTTTGATGGCGATGGGATGCTCAGTGGCGTCCTCTTTCACAGGACGGGTGAGAAAGGAACAATCATCCAGCCCGAGTTCGTCAACCAGTTCCTAGTGACAGATGTGTACGCATACGCAAAGAGTTATTATAGCACGGGTCGGGACGCCTGCCCGACCTCGGATAAGACCTTGAAAAGACCTGTTCTGCCGAGCATAGCGACGCTCGTCAACCCTTGCGCAGGCATCTTTACCATCATCTGGTCCGTACTCAGAACTATCATCCTTGTGGTGTTGTCTCACCTGTCCAGGGCGAAATATCCCATCAAGAAGATCAGCGTCGCGAATACATCTGTTATTTTCCACGACGGCCGGGCGTTGGCCCTCTGCGAGAGCGGGCCGCCCCTTCGATTTGCCCTGCCGAGCCTGGAGACCATAGGCTGGTTCAACGGACAAAGTGCCGAGAACGAGCCCTCAGACCAGCTCTCGGCCTCGAAGGGTAGGTTTGGGGGCCAAGGTCTCTTGTCCTTCATGAAAGAGTGGACAACCGCGCACCCCCGAGTCGACCCGGTTACAAAAGAGATGATCGCCTTCCACTCCGTCTTCATCAGCCCTTTCTGCTACTATTCCATAGTACCGCCGTCGAGTGCAAGTGCCAAATCTAGAGCACTGCCTCTGGGCTCGGCACGGTCCTCGATGCCTGTGCCAGGCGTCAAGGCCCCCAAGATGATGCACGATTTTGGTGCTTCTCACAACCACACAGTCATCCTCGACCTCCCCCTCACCCTGGACCCAGCAAACCTGGCCCGCGGCGTTCCGGTACTGTCCTACGACTCGGCTGGCGTATCACGCTTCGGAGTTTTTCCCAGGTACAGCCCAGGCCGTATACAGTGGTACGAGACCAACCCCTGCGTTGTCTTCCACACAGCCAACTGCTGGGACACGACGACCAAGACAATAGATATCAACGGTACCCACTTAAAGGAGACATCAGTTAATCTTCTTGCCTGTCGATTGACCTCCGCATCGCTGGTCTTCAGCGCGGGAAACCTACCCACCCCAGCCGTCAAGCCTGTCCCTCCCGAGTACGCCGAAGAGGAGCAATGCAGACTTTATTATTACAACTTTCCCCTCTCTCCGGACAACCTGACTGACGAGCCTGAACACCGAATTCGCCACCAGTGGGCTCTCTCTGCTATATCGTTTGAGTTTCCCACCATGTCGCCAGATCACTCCATGGCGTCGGCCCGGTATATCTACGGTTGCTCCTCAGCGGATTCCTCCTATACCGTTGCCCTTGGAAAAGCTGCAAAGATCAATCACCTCGCAAAAATCGACGTGCAGACGCTCATCGATCGCGGCATCCGGCAGCCTCCCCAACCCATCAAGGGTTGCGTCGACACCAGAACTGTGGCCGAGATCACGGCCGCCAATGACCCAGAGGATCCCATCAAGCTGTTCAAGATGCCGGAGGGTTGGTTCGCACAAGAGGCGCGTTTTGTGCCCCGCAGAGAGAGAGAGCGTAAAAGTGAGGATGACGGCTGGTTATTGACGTATGTTTTTGATGAGAGTCAGCTCGAGACCACAGGGGATCACGCCGGGGAGTGTAAAGACGACGCTGTTAGCGAGCTCTGGATTATCGATGCCAGAGCGATGAAGGAGGTAGTGGCTCGAATCAGATTACCACAGAGGGTGCCGTATGGCCTGCATGGCGCATGGTTCTCCGAAGATGAGATCAGGGACCAGAGACCTTTCCATGGGCTCAGGACTCTAGGTGATGAGGCGCAAGAGCAGGTATTGTCGAGTAGTCTACGGGGTATGGTCGAGAGATGGGTTGGCTAGTCATCCTCGATCTGATTATTTGCTAGACAATCTGGTGGTGTTTTATAAATTAATCCTAATATTAATGATGTTGACGATATTCTTGGAGCTAGAACAGGAAGGGGACGAAGCTCATAATGTATGTCGGCTGGGAACTCACAGGGCGGATAACAACCTTCAACAGGGAGGCTAATGCCAACAAAAAGGATGAAAACCATAACCGGTAATTGTTTCGGGAAGTGCCTCCATAAATAAAACTTGTCGACGAATCGCCTGGCCACTGTCAAAAGACCAGCCCTACGTGCTGAAAAGGAGAATCACCTAAACTCACAAGATATAGGTAACTGTTCCCTCCACCCCCGCTGCTCTCTCTCTCTCTCTCTCTCTCTCTCTCTCTCTCTCTCTCTCTCACACACACACACACACACACAAATATGCAAAATTATGGAGCTGTGTACCAACAGCGGAAAGTCCAACAACGTTTGCTGAATTTTGGATGGGCATCTTACGTCTTTTTGTATAGCCTGTTCCCGTGGCCTGCACGTTGGGCACGAGCACAGGCAGAATACGGTGCTTTTTTGCAAAGGGTTTAAATCAAGCTCTTACAACCATTATCGCATCTCCTTTTACTAAGTGTTCTTCGGAATCTTGCCTTTCTTCCTATCCCCCGGTAACATCGCCTTCTGAATTTAAACTGCCGGCTGTTTTGGTTCAAGTCTTGAAAATTTCGCTCCAATTTTCTTCCGATAATTGTACAAAAGCAGCGGGGATCACCTTTGTCCCCAATGATTATGTCTTCTACTGAGTATGCAAAGTGCCAGTCTACGCAGCTTCACATCATATTTAAGAATAGGAAACTATTCAGCTGCTTATTCCGTTTGCCCACCGCTTTGCGTGCTTTACCTCGGGTGTGAGATATGTTGTAACATCGAGCTCATCTCCCTCGCTGCAAATGCAACTCACAGAAGCTTGCAGGCCTGAATATTCTGACAGGGCCCTGTGATCGGCCAGCCTCTCCAACAAACCTAGAAACCGGTCTGCGTACGCACCCCGTCCTCGCCCCTTCATCCACGCCACGATGCCGCGGGCGACGCTGAGATCATCACTTGCGTACCGCCACACGGGCACATACAGCTTCACCTCGGGCAGCGGCTTGTCAGGCTGGATGTCGAAGTAGTAGATCAGCCCTGGCGGTGAGTTCGATGCCTCTCCGACATACTTGTCCGAGGCTGGGTCGTGCCGCGGGGCGCTGGGAAGCTCTTCGTTGTCGGAGAAGCCGGCGGGCAGTCCAACAGCCGCGTGGATCAAGGAGCGTACCTCGCCTACCGTCTTTTCCATGTTGTGCCGCTGTCCACCCAGCGTGATGATGTCGCGGACCGATGCAAAGCTGGTGTGTGGCGTCATGAAGTACCATTTCAGCCGTGACTTGGCCGACGATACGGCATCGACAGCGACCATGAGTGGCATCAGCGCTTGTCCTTCTGGTTCAGAAGAGAGGAATTCCAGGAGGACATCTCTGGCAGGACTCGTGGGGTGAAGTTGTGTCAACGAGGGCGTGAACAGTCCTGTATGAGGTAGAAACGGCGGAGTAATGGCACGTGGCGCACAGTATGTCTTGAAACCCAGGCCGCTTGGGACGAACTCGGCTGCCATGGCGAAAGTGGTGCCAGTTGGCGTGCCAGCTTCAGCCAACTCAAATGCTCTCCGATGCTGGCCTTGGTCGAACAAGGTGGAGAGAAAATGGTCCGTCCAGGTCAGGTCGGCCTGGAACGCTGCTGCGAGGCGATGAACCAGCTCAGTCCCGGCCTGTCGGTTCTCTGGGTCGTCTATTGTCCCCGAGGCGCGGCCGATGGGCTCGAGGGAATAGCGGATATCCGGCTGGCTGGTGGGTGACCGCTTGTTCCATTTCCACGAGTATTCTATTGGCGAACCTTCTATCGTGATGGCTGATTTGAACTGCAGCTCGCCTGAAGGTGAGGGTTTCCGGCCCATATGAGACACCTTGACGACGCCTTAGTTAGAGATGATTATTACTGATGTAACTATTTTCTTTCTTTTTCTTTTTTTTCTTTTCTTTTTCTTTCTTTTTCTTTCCTTTCCCGCTGAGGTGAGTGAGTGGGAAGGACTATTACTCACAGCCCAGTGGTAATGGAACAACAAGGCTTCATACTGCCTCTCCACTGAATACTCAGCAGCATCGACCAGTATGGCAAGGTGTCGTCCCGTGAGCTGCCACCAAAACTCGCTGTCGACATCGCGTGTCGGGAGGAGTTTCGATAGTTTGTCCCATACCTGTGAAGGCGAGTCCATGTCTTGGTGGGTCATTCTGACAAGCTTGGTACTTATTCACGCAGACGAATTGGATCAAAATCAATGTGTCTCGATGACTGTGATCCTGATGAGAAGAGAAAATGGAGCATGAGGTTATTGTTGTCTTTTCCCCTCCTGGTGATCCCAGGTTTGCGGCTCCCACCCGACAAGTCTAGGGAAGGTTTCTTTGCCGACTTCGGTAGGACTAGCTCATTGTCTGCTTACACTGGAGTACTCAGTACATGGATGGTACGGCGTACTGTCAGACTAGACATAGATCCGTACTGTACGAGACGTATTAAGTGACGGGTCTGACGAGGATGAGAATCCTCTATCCTCTAGGCTGCGTTTCCACCCCCGGTGCGGGGAAAGAAATCCAGATTGCATAGTAAGCATAATGACAAGGGCTTACGATTAGAAAAGAAGATGAGAAAAGAAGGCGGTGTTGTGTTTTATAGCCTGGAACAACACGAAGCAGTGCTGTGATGATACTGACCCGGTGCCAACGGCCAAGATTCCCCATACAGATTCCAGTCCGCTAAAGTTGTGTGCATATACTTCCCAAAACATGCTGCCACTCATTCTGGTGGGGGCAGTGCTCCTTGTGGCGTTTCTTTACAATAAGCTGCGATATCATCGTTTCCGGCAGTATGCCTCTCTACCACAAAGACCGCCGTCCCTCTTATGGGGAAACATGAAGGAGGTGCAGGAATGGGCGACGAACGGAGAACCAGATCGCCACCCTGGTAATGGTGTCCCTCTTCTCTCTTGAATTTCATTAAATATTTGGTCCTGAAGATGAGACTGATTGATCGACTGACTGACCAACTTTTTTCTTAGACCTGGGTTTTAAATGGATGGGTGAACGTCTGGGCAGCCCGCCAGTCTGGCTGCTTGATATCCGTCCTTTTGCGCCCTTTGCCACAGCTGTCATCCAAAACCACGAGGTAGCCGACCAGATTGCTAAGGGGTCCAAAATCTTCCCTTATAGTACCCCCAGGACGAGTGTGCTTCAGACCTTGCCTCTACTTGGCACCAAGTCTCTCTTTGCTACCGTAGTAAGTAGACGATATCTAGAAGCCTATCATGGTCTCTGGCTCTCTCTGTCTGTCCGTGTCCGTGACGAAAGTTGACCCGGATTCATGCAGAATGAAGAATGGAAAGCCTTGCGCAAGCGCTTCAATCCAGGCTTCGCACCGCAGCACCTCTTGACGCTTCTCCCAACCATCCTGGACAAATCGTTTCGCTTCCTGGAAAACCTAGATCAATATGCCCAGAGCGGCGAGATCTTCCGCATGGATAAATTGACGACGGCCCTCACATTTGACATAATCGGCGCCGTGACCATGGACATCGACTTGGATGCGCAGCAGCTAGACGAGTCTCGACGGAGTGATTTCATGAACCTGTATAGCGAGATGCTCGCCAGCTTCACCAATGATCCCGGCCGTCTCCCCTGGTGGCTGACCCCACGGAGGAACCTGCGTCGTCGTGCCATTGGTAGGGCCATCGACCGGCAACTGGAGGCCATGATCCGCTCCAAGTCTTCCACACTCCGCCACGCCGAGAAGGCTGATCGTGTCCAGCGCAGTGTCTTTGATCTCTGTGTGCAGGGTACCGAGTCGAGCGAGCTGCCAGCTGATGTTGTCGCCTCAACGCGTGACAATGTGAAGACATTCCTCTTTGCCGGGCACGACACGCTGAGCACGCTTCTCCTGTGGATCTTCTACGAGCTCTCGCGGACACCTCGGGTGCTCAAGGAGGTGCGGGAGGAGCTGGATGGCATCTTTGGACCAAACCCAGACCCAGAGGTCGTGAGGGCACAGCTGGTCGCCCCTAAAGGCGGAAACCTCATTCGCCGTATGACGTACGCCTCCGCCGTTATCAAGGAGTGTTTGCGTCTTTATCCTCCGGCATCAGCCATGCGAGGCGTACCCAAAGGCTCAAATTTCAGCGTGCGCACCCCACAGGGTCAAGAACTGTGTCTGGATGGCTTGTCAGTTTATATCAATCACTATGCCATCCAGCGAGACCCAGGCGTGTATGGGCCCACGGCGAATGACTTTGTTCCTGAGCGCTGGCTGGGCGACACGGACACGTCTAATGCCACAAGTGAGGATGGCGGGTTTGGCGTGCCTGAGAATGAGACGACGGCAACAGCAGCAGTACCAAATGGTTATGAGTATCGCAAATTCCCTGCGGCTGCGTGGCGGCCGTTTGAGCGTGGGCCGAGGGACTGCATCGGCCAGGAGCTTGCCAACGTTGAGGCACGTGTGATCATGGCCTTGGTGGCTAGACGTTATGACTTTGTCAAGACCGGACTCGGCGAGCTTGATCTCGATGAGAAGGGTCTTCCTGTACTCAACGACAAAAACCAGTACAAGGTCAAGCAGGATGTCTACTGTGTAAGTTGTTTCTCATGCTCGTAATTACGTGAATGACAGCTGATATTGTTTTTGTGTGTGCGCAGACGATTCAGATCACATCGAGACCTAAAGATAGTACGATGAGGGTGAAGATGGCCAAGATTGTTTGATGTCTCGACCAATTTTAAATAGATGTCTGGGATAGACGCCGAGTTCTTATAAAATACGTATATTACCAAGAGAAAATGAGTTGCGATGCAAGGAGTTGTTCTTGAACATAAAGCAGACGGTAGCAGTATTTGTCAAGATTCAAGTAGAAATTCATAAAATCATTTAAAGTGAACTTGCTCAATCAAATCTGTCCCTTTTTGCATAACTGGGGCCCTCGATGTATTACTGAAAAGATCTATATACTTGCATTTACGCTACTATTCCATATTCTTTTATGCTACACCACGGCCTCCATGTCTCAGCAACAAAAGAAGAAAACGGCTCAAACATGAAATGTAGATATGCAAATTGAGATCGTATCTTTACCCAGTAGGCACCTTGCGCTTCCTAATGGTGACCAGCGATGTTCCACATGGCTCGACCAGCGTGACCTTGCGCATCCCCTGGGGCCGCTCCTCGAGGTGGTCAAAATCGTAGTCCAGGAGGAGGTGTGAGAAGGCCAACTTGAGCAAGTTCGCGGTGAACCACCTGCCGGGACAAGCAGAACGGCCCAGGCCAAAGTTGAGAAACTCACGCGAGATGTCCGTCATCTTTGGATGGGCCGGGTCCTGCAGGGCGCGCTTGGGGTTGAACCCGCCTGGGTAGAGGCGCTCGTCGCGCTGGCCTACGCGCAGCGTCGAGGCGAGGATAGCGCCCTGGGGCACGTGTACGCCGGTAGAGAAGGTAAAGCCCCCAGGCTTTACGATCGTTCTCTCCAGACCGACCTCGCCGATGGCGTTGTAGCGGATGCTCTCGCGGATGAAGGCGTCCATAGTGTCTAGTCTGTTGACAAAGTCGTTGGACCAGTCATCGCCGCGGCCAAGATTGCCGACAATTTCAGCCCGCATCTCGGCAACCGTGGACTCGAAGACATGTTTGGGCAACGAGATGAGGTCGTACAGGACATTGGTAAAACTGAGAACGTTGGAGTAGGATTGCAGGAAGTTGAGGTTCATGACGCGGTTGCAGAGCACGGGCGTTGAATATTCGAGCTGGCGGTTCTTGTCTTTATAGGCCACCTTCATGCAGGCACTGAGGAGGTCATTCTGCAGTGGTATCAATATATGCGGCTGGTCCTGACGGCAAAGGGGGTGTAGGCTTACAGGTAGCCCTGGCTCAATGCCTTTCTCAGCTGCATCCGCGATGATCTTCTTGCGCTCCTCGATGATGGGAGCTGCATGCTTGATGATGATCTCGCGCTTCTTGGTCAGGGGCCGGCGGACCAATGGAGCCAGAAGACTAATAGGGAAAAAACACTGTCAGTAATTATCGCATACTATCGTGTGTAACAAAACCCAGAGCTCATTCACCTACGGTCTCAGAAAAGGAGGAATGAAGCGAATATAGACAGCTGTAGAAAACATATGTACCGAATACTGAACCATGGCATCCAGGTACTCCTGATTCCTGCAGAGCGGATAGCCAGATGTGATTCTGTTGCTGGAGCGCGACATGAGCTTGGTCACCATGTCCCACATGTTGATCTGCATTACGCCGCTCTCGTCCATTCTTGATCCTACGTAGTGCTCCAAGGCACCCACCATCTCCTCGTTCATCATGGGCATCTTGTCTGCCAGCTTGCTCTTGAGCTCTCGCAGCACGATCGGCGTCTGAATGTTATTGTTGAGGATGTTGTCTCCGAAGCAGACGTACTTGGAGTGCATGGCACCGGCCACGTACGTCTTGAACGAGACGACATTTTCCGGTTGTTTCACATACTCATCTATCAAGTCCAGGGGAATCAAGAAGAGGAAACCCGATTGCACATGAGGGAAAGGTACAATGAAGACTTCGTTTGCTGTCTTGCGGATCTGATGGCTGTCATTAGGACCATTGGTTTTCACGACCTGCTGTTACCATCTCTTGACTATAGAATCAACTTACTTTCTCGTAGGATGTCTTAAACAGCCCCTCAGAAGCAAAGACACACTCGTAGGCTACCTTGAAGAAGTGCCCAACGCCTCGTTCTCCCTTGACCCATACATACGGAGCGTACGTCGGAGAGAAGGACACGCGCAATGCGGGCTCGATTAGGTGGAACAACCAGCCGGTAAGGACCAGCACCGCAGTGATCTCAACAAATCCAACGACTCCGGGCATGGCCAACTGCCGTGTTGCTACATGACTGATGATATTAGAAGTAGTAGACTCCAAAGAAGAGAAGTTCTGTGAGGCATTCGACGCCATCCTTAGTCTGTCTGGCTTGGTAGAAGATATGCGAGTATGAAGATTCTACACATAAACGAATAAAACAAAGTGTAGACACGAGAGAATAGGTGGTGACGGTAGAGATTTGCAACCGTGAGCAGTGATTTTGGAAATTGACATTCTGTTTCCTCCTCGCTCTTTCTTGCCCTGTCCCAACTAATAATTGCTTAGGCTCGGCGAGACACTCTTCTCGCCACAGCCAAGATGTAAGATATACTTTCTCGGTGAGGTGATAGTTACTTATAAGTATACAGTGCCTCTTGCAACTGTGAGGATGTAGTGAGTACTTCACGTTTCAACCTGCCTGGAAACCAGGTTTTCTTGGGGGATATGCATGAGCGGATCGTAAAAATCGGGTAAGCCGGATCCTTCTCCCCCACGATTTCGTGAGCTCTAAGGCGCTCACTGTCAGACATGTTCATATATACCCCGCACCCCATATTCCTCTAGTATTCCTATAGGATTCGTGGGGTAGAAAATTGTGTCCTTTTGTTTCATGGCTTGCATGGGTCCAGGTATTGTGATAAGAACTTGACGCTCTATGATTTGTTCAAAGTAGTGCTGGGCGGAGTGTGAGGCTTCGATAAGTACGCCCCTGCGCTTTGATTGATCACTGATGGAGTTATTACACCTACTTCGGTATCAATTCATGCAGCTTAGGATTTGGTTACCCTGAAGAAGGCCGATTCTTGGCGCCGCAACATAACTCATGTGTAATAACCATGTTTAAATCTGTGAGATCTATAATTTGGGGGGGGGGAGGGGGGGTTGTTTGTGCCGAGCAGACTTGTTACGAGTAGACGAGAGTTACGTGGTCCGGCTGTGGTCCTCTCCTGTTCTCTCTGACTTGAAATGTCCATCCATTTCAGCACGTACATCCTTAGACTTTGCTGATGATAATTTTACACAATGACGATCGAGTCTCGTGAAGATCTTTTCTTCAGCCTGGGGATCCTGCCTTTCCTCATGGCTTCGGGCCATCTTGTTCCGGTAATAGGATCTATCAATGTCATCACTGGATCATATGAGTTCCCTGTGGCTCTTCTGAGCATGATATGCGCAGCTACCGCCATTGTCGACTGTAAGTAGTAATTCTCCAGGTATTGTGTTTCTTTTCTCCAGATACTGATATAGCTTTAGCCTATGACACTTACAAGGACATCCCATTATCAAGACGACCGCAGAAGTGGATATGGCGGGCTTGGATGTATTCACTCTGGGCGGTGGTTCTTGTCACCACCTACCTCACAGGTGTTGAGACATCGATCCGCATGTACCGTTTCTCTCTGATCGGTCTCGGATGGGGCACTCCATGCATCCCTCTCTTCTCGACTTCGGTGGGGCTGCACCTAGCCAAGCCCAAGTCTCTCGTAAGTAAACACAAAAATGCTCCAGACACCTTATTGGCCCTGCTTCTCACTTAACAAAAATAACAATAGTTCTTCGAGGCCAAGTCTCTCGTCGTTGCCGTCTGCATGGCCTATGTCACGGCCGACGTGGGCATGTTTTACGGCTGCCACGACAAGGCCAGTGCCAAGTGCACAGATAGCTCGCTCCGCACACGCAGCCTCTGCCTCGTGATCCTCTACCAGTTCTTCCGTGAGACAGTATGCGATACGAGAGATATCATCGAGGATGCTGCAAACGGCATGAGGACATTACCGGTACGGTTTGGGAAGACGTACACTCTGTTGTTTTTGGCGGGCCTAGGCTTGCTTCTTGATCCCATCCTCACAACGGGGGGCACCGCCTTGTCCGTCTCTGGACCCCATGAGAGCCTTCAAATTCATCTTGCGAGCATCGTGAGGGTGTGCGGGACCATCGGATTATACTGGGTCGCATTGTGGTTTCCAAAAGGGCACCTCCTTGCCTGGGGTGCCGTTTCGTTGCTGGGCCTTGTTCCATTGTTATGGGCACAAGCAGATCTCCTAGGACCTGAACAGGTGAAGTGGCAGACAAGAACCGTTCCATGGTCTCCGGGAGCTTTCGTGGGGTCACAAAGTCCAACATCCAGTCATGTTCTTGGCTGAATTTCGAGTTTGTCGGTAGAAAGAGATAGGAAAGACTTCAACTACATATCAAGACTAGAAAGAAATAGATTCCTAGACCTGTCTATTGGAGAAGAAACACAAATAGAAGTTCTTGTATTCTTAATTTATTTTAGCAAATAAGGAACTAGCAATGTGAAAGAGAAAAAGAAAAGAAGAAACAAATCAGAACAAGTGCCACCCGATCAATGCTCTGCTTCCCAGTGCGGGTGTGGCTTTCCATGCGCCTCGAGCAGCCCACCAGTCAGCAGGGCGTCCGCACGAACGGGGAAGAGAAGAGGTTCCAGATGCCTCGTCTGGTGAAAGTGGACGCTCGCCCACCGCAGATGAGCCGCCCACGTTCCTGGGGCCCGATCAGCATCCGCGTTCCCAGGATCGTCCCAGATCCTAGCCAGGTATTCCCTCTGCTTGCTTAGAAGGCCGTGCGAGAATTTCATGGTTGATGACATGGCCAGGATGCCGTCCACAAAGTCCCCGGCCTCCTTGTATTCTTGGTCGTGCTCTGCCCCGTCCCGCGGCCGGCTGAGGAGCTCGAATTGCCTCCGGCCGGACCACTGGGTCAGATGCTGCGCCCAGTAAACCTCGGTGATGCACTCGTAGAGAAGTACCTGCTTCGCAAAGTAGGCTGGGCCATCCCAGGCCAGGGCTGGGTCCCGGATGTGCCGGAGGCGCTCTACACAGAACATGTGGGAGATATAGTCAAAATACGGCCCATACTCGAACTCGGGAGGCCCCCCGGTCGAGTTGGGCACCTCGTAGCGCGGGAGATGGCGCAGCAATGGGTGGCGGCTCATGCCCGCGGTCCCCGGGGCGCCGTCCTCCCAGCAGGCGAGGTAGATGTCGTGCCAGTACTTGACGCCAAGACAGCCTCTGCGCGCAGCGATCAGGCCGTTGAAGAACATGGCTATCTCGTCGCTGATGGTCATCTTGAATCCCATCATCTCCAGGTCATTCTGCGGGTCCGCGAGCTTGTCCCAGCAGAGGTCGTCCAGCCCGCGGAAGAGCATGAAGCCGACATCGAGCCAGACGCCGCCGTGGAGGTAGAGAAGCGGGAGGCGCATCAGATCGCCCATGTGCGCCCCGAGGTGGATGTTGTTGGCCGTCGTAGCAGGCTTAGTCGAGGGAGGCTGGAGGAGCTCGCGAGGGAGAAAGCGTGCGGGCTCGGGGATGTACCTGGACCAGTGATTTGCTGACCCTTCGACCATATCGACCACGCGCACTGTCCAGTCCTGGTGGCGTCGCACCCAGCTGATGATATTGCGCTGGCACCATGGTTTACAGTTTGCAAGCCCTGTGTCCCAAAACGCCCAGATGTTGCGTTCTGAGTCGTCAACGGGTTTAAATGTCTGCAAATCCGTAAGAATCTCTTGGTCAGATCGTTGATCAAGAGTTGAAAATGTTGGGCGCGGTATGAGCTCCATCATGTCTGGGAAATCCGATAATGATTACTATGTAAAGTTGAATCTCTTCGGATCCTGTCAGCCATAAGTGACTCGCAGGTACTTATACAAGTTTTTCCTAGTCATTCTGCAAAGAGAATCCTTCGGATTACCTGAACAAGCATCAGGACCTTGTCATCAACCCCATGCATTTTGTATTTTATTTTTTTCCCCCATCTCCCTTGGTACAGTGAGGCCTGGAATATAGACAAGGCAAAAAAAACAAGGCAAAAGAAAGTACTTTTCACCTTATAACACAAAAAACTATCAACTTTACTAATCAGCATTTAGTCCTGTGGTCATGATGATCATTCTCATGAATTAAATAATACCGTGGATATGGTCAAAGAAAATAAATGGTCCAAACGAGGTCATCTTTGAGTAGGTGGTTAGCATTAACATGCTCTTGTGAGATGGTTGTTGAAATAAATATTGTTGCCACGGAAAGAGAAAAGAAAACCACTATACTGTGGCACAACTTTAATGAATATGTGGTTTACAAAGGGAGTTTCTGTCCATATTATCTAAATAAAGCGCTTTCCAAGATCCATGGGCATAAACTGGAAATAGCCCTCAGTTTCATAAGCTTCAGGCCCAAAATATATACATTCCAATTAGTGCATACTTCTATTACATCAAGTAGCTCTCTCTTGTTTTTTCTATGATAGTTTCCACTGAGTGCTGCATGATACACAGGCTATTCTTGGACAAGAAATGCGTCATATGAGCCTTGTCCCCCCTTTTTTTCTTCCTCCCCGCATTGTCGGAATATTGTTATTGCCTTCAGCCTGGAGAAAAACTGGAGCCATGTTTTCTACCATCTCTTCAGGTTCTCGGCCATGGTCCACTGTGCAACTCGGTTAGCAGTCGGCTTGAGGGCCTGATTCTGCCGAATAATTTACTCAGTTACTTTTTGCATCTTCTTTCGCCTATGCTTATTTACTTGACTTAATTGATCAGCAAACCTGACGTTTAGAAAGGAGACGGAAGCCTCCTGCGACGAATTGAGAGCTCATGTCGACGTCTCTGAAGCGAAAGAGGAGTGATGCCCCTTCGGGTCCGCGACCGGAGTCCAAGAAATTGGCAGCAGCATGCACCGCTTGCCGGAAGCAAAAAGTAAGTATGTGGTGTTCTCGCTTGCAGCACGAAAAACGTCGTTTATTTGTATAGGCAATGCGCAATATGCAATATTGAATCTTTGAGAAGGGAAAGGGTGTCTTACAATTGGGATGTAGTAATTAATGCTTTTATTATCAGATCAAATGTGACATGCCCAGCGAGGAACCGCCATGCTCACGATGCGAAAGACGAGGCCTGTCGTGCGTATTGCATACGTCTGCGCTGAGAGTCTCCAACACAGACGACAGGTTAGTACTGAATTGTATATATATATGAATCAGTTGCACGTCATTCCAGGCGCGAATTTGGAACGCTCACCACTAATTCATCCACCCATCCGAACCCAAGACAAGTCATGCTGCTCGGTAAGGACATGTCCAATATTTTCTCGACGCTCCAGCGCGTATGCGACAAGCTCAACATCGATCCCCCCTTGCCATTGGAGTCGGCACAGGAAGCAAACGGGGCGAAGACTCACCTGGAGCAGCAGTCTGCGGGGGGCGCTGAAGAAGCCGGCGAAGATAGCACCACCTCGGGGTTGTACGAGTTATCACCACCAGCCTCGCCATCGGCAGTACCAGCACCCATCGATCCATACCTGAGCGGCGGGAACCTTGGAGCAGATGCTTCTCTCGCCGGAGGGATGGGCACAGGGGGAGGTGGAAGTCCAGCCCAGAGGTTTCGGGGACGAGAGAGCGAGAGGGGAGATCTGGTCAGCAAGGGCATCATCACGCCAGAGCGCGCCGAGATGCTGGTCAAGCGTTATCTGCTCCATCTGGACCGATTTCTGTACGGAATCGCGGGTCACTATCGGGATGCCCAACAGGTCCGCGTAGCGTCCCCGACACTCTTTGCGGCCATGTGTGCCGTTGCCGCCTTTCAAGATGTCGAGAATAGAGACCTTTTCGACCTGTGCTATAAAGAGTACAGATCTCTGGTGTCGGCCTCCTTATTTGAGAAGAGAGACCTCGAGTACATCCGGGCGCTGTGCATCGGCTCGTTCTGGCTCCTGGATACCTCTAGGATCCTCCTCAGCGACGCTGTGCGAAGAGCTGCAGACTCTCGACTACATCACTATTTCCACAGATGGATGGAGTACTCAACGACGACATCCTTCGCTCCGGGATCCACAGATATAAGCGCGGATGCAGGCACAGGCACAGGCACAGGCCCAGTGCTGCGTGATGACTCAAAAGAGGAGGCGAGAGACCGAGTTCGTCTCTGGTATCTGCTCTTCGTGTCTGACCGACATCTGTCTATTTTGCACAACAGAGACGCGCTGACCCGGCAGGAGAAAGATGCTATTGAGAACAGAGACAGTTTCTTGGCTAGTGAGAATGCAGGACCGGTGTCCTCCAACCTAGATATCCGTCTCATCTCGCAGGTCTCGCTGCTGGTCATCATGGGCCAGATCCGGGATGTTCTAGGCTGTGAGCGGCCCAGACCGCTGCCCAAGACCTTTGTCATTCAGTTCTCCCACTTCACAAATGATCTGGACCAGTGGTATGGGAAATACTCGCCCTGCTTTGGTTCGTTTCCCTCTCCTCCTCTCTCTTCAAGAATTCTCTCCTAGATTATCATCACGACGACGACTGATTACTAATGTTATTCAACGGTAAATAACCAGAACCTGATGAACACATTGGCGATTTCCCGCTGGCTGGTCTCACAATGCATTATCAATACGCGCGACTGTACCTGAACCATCACGTATTTCAAGGCTTAGACGACAAAGATCCGATTCCTGTACATTTCCTCCCAGTTGCGGCTGCGGCACGAGAGGCCGCCCACCGCATCTTCAGCATGCTTCTCGAGAATTCTGCCCTGCGCAGCAACATCGTAGGCATGCCGCACTACTTTCACATCATGATCTCGTTTGCGGGCCACTGCCTGTTCGAGATGACCATGAAGCACCGCGAGCAGCTAGGCATCGCTGCCGAGGACGACTTTGGCCGTATAGCCGCGGTGCTGGTCCTCTTTGCCAGCACGCCCACGCTGCCACAGCACCCCATCGCGCGAGCCTTGGCGGGTCTGACACGAAAGCTGAACGAGTGCACGGCCAGCCTGGGCATAGAGTCGGTACTCACGGGGAGCCCCTTTCAAAAATCAGAGTGCACCAATCTCATAACAGACTTTAGTAATGGTACGGCGGGAGAAGGAGGAGGAGGAGTAGGAGTTGATGGTGGTGGTAGCAGTAGTAATATTGGTGGAGCAACACATGTGATGCTTACCTCTCCGGGTAACATGCAGACTTTTGGCGGGTTATCGGATGATTTCTGGTATGGAGACTTTGGAGACTTTCATCTGGCATTTCCGGCGTCACGATCTCAGCTGTGAACACACACGCAGGGGAGCCATCTTCGATCTCACAGGAGAAACTATTTAGATTGTAGATGTCACCCTCTCTAGCTTGACATCTAAGAAGCAACGTAACCAAAATCACCACCATTCAGGCCTGATCATCGTCGTCATGAAAGATGGTGATGCCCCAGTCCGGGCGGTTGAATCGTCTGCCTTTAGTCTTGGCCAGCTCGTCAATATGCCTCATCTCGTCCTCATCCGGCACAAAATTATCTCTCAGGTTCGCTTGGATCCTCGATGGGGTCGTGCTCTTGGGGATAACACTCCATCCCTTGGCGATTCCCCAGCTCAGCATCACATTCCCCGTCGCCACACCTCTCTTGCTGGCGATCTCTGTGATCACAGGTTCCTCGTGCAAGGTGCTTCCCGACCCGCCAAGCGGACCAAATGCCGTCTGGTGGATGCCCTTGGCCGCGCATAATTCATGCAGCTTGTTCTGTGGCAACAGCGGCTGAATCTCGGTCTGGTTGACAGCGGGCACAACCGTAGCGCCCGCCAACAACTTGGTAAGGTTCACGGTCGAGAAGTTGGCCACGCCAATGGCGCGTACCCTGCCCGTACCGTCGTGGAGGATCTTCTCCATCTCGCGCCAGGTATCGCAAAAGTGCCAGTCCGGGTCGTGCGTCTTGCGGTCTTCCTTACCGTACTCGGCACCTGTCTGTTCTGGGCTAGGAAGCGTGACGGGCCAGTGCATGAGCCACAGGTCGACATAGTCCAGGCCGAGATCGTGCAGGGACTTGTCGAGGGCATCCTCCGCCCGACGGTGGTCAGAAGACCACAGTTTGGTGGTCACAAAGAACTCGGACCGGGCCACAGGAGGTTTCTTGAACACCCTGCCTATCTCGGCCTCGTTGCCGTAAAGAGGTGCGCAGTCAAAGTGTCGGTAGCCCGCTGCGAAGGCCAGCTCAACTGCACGGGCTGCATCTCCTGATGCTGCTTTCCAGGTGCCAAACCCGACTGCTGGTATTTTGGCCCCAGTGTTTAGTGTGAAGAAGGAGGAAGGCGTTGGATTTGCTCTCTTGTCGTTGGTGGTGAGGGTAATGGTGGTAATGGAGGGAGCAAGTGAGCTTTCCAAAGTCTCCAGGATCTGCATGGTAGAGATGGTGGTTTTGTATAA
This sequence comes from Cryphonectria carpinicola, assembly GCA_014849955.1. Lineage (NCBI taxonomy): Eukaryota > Fungi > Ascomycota > Sordariomycetes > Diaporthales > Cryphonectriaceae > Cryphonectria > Cryphonectria carpinicola. The sequence goes on along the minus strand of JACWRQ010000017.1, from coordinate 55,850 downwards.
GTCTAGAGAGGCAGGCTTGTAAGGCTTGCGTGGGTAGAATGTGGCCTTGGAAGGCAAGCCCAACAAGGTGCCCACAAAGTGAGCAGCGCCGGCCTTGGTAGCAGCAAGTCCTTTCTTGCAGGCCAACTCGGCAAGGGCTACTTTTCCTTGCAGCTCACGAGCTTCCTCTATCTTGCCAGCCTGCCACAAGGCGAACAGTTTTGAGACAGCCCTCGGGAAGACATTGCCAATTCCCGTTACGCAGCCAACACCGCCGGCTATAAGACAAGGGAGAAGCCAGTCGGACTGCCCTGAGAAGACGGCGAACTGAGAAGGCGGGAACTTTGCAGTCAGGCATGACACCTTGCCTGCATTGGCACATGTCAACTTGACACCCACGATATTTGGGTGCACAGCGAGACGCGAGAGCACGTCCACACCGAGGTCAACGCCGGCTGTAACACCAGGGAACTAATTCAGAACCAAACGGGTCAGACTGAGTCAATTCATCCCCGGGGGAGGGGAACTTACATTGTAGACGATGATAGGAACACGGCTATGATCCGCCACCTCGGAATAAAAATCCACGAGTGCTTGTTCCGAGACAGCCTTGGGCCAATAACTCGGGGGCAGGAGGAGGCCAAAGTCAGCGCCAGCATCGACAGCATCATCGACAAGGCGTAAAGTCTCGACGGTGGACTGGCCACTAACCCCAACAGCCAGGGGAAATTTTGGGACGCCCAAGTCAGTGGCGGCCTTCCGTGCAGTGTGAATGAGACTGACACGCTCCTCAGATAGGAGGAGGGCTGCCTCGGCTGTCGAGCCTTGGAGGACGAGACCGTTCACGCCGCTCGAGATTATGTATGACAAGTATTTGTACATGGCGTCCAGGTCGATCTCCTGGCGGGGAGTGTCCTTGTACAGGCTCACGACGGGACACCAAACCCCGGCGGGGACGGCGGGCGCCTTTGAGTCTTTCATGGGCATATTGTAATGAGGAGGACAGGGTCATACACTTGTGGAGAAGGGACGACAGATCTGTTTCTTACTGTCGAGAAAAGAGATGGAGCAAGGGGAAGAAGACTAAAGAGTAATTACAAAGTGAAAGTGAATAGGTCATCAATCATTACTCTCATGACACTCGGCTAGATGAATAGCTACGGAGTGCTTGTCGGTATATTGTGAAGCCCTCTGGAGAAGGGGGAGAGGGGGGGGGGGGATTGGTTGTGGCCTCGGCCGTATTCTTGATCACGGGTGCAAAACCGTAGTGCTGTGTTACGGCGGAGGGCCTCCGATGCGGGTCCTGCTCCGCGCGCGGGCTGGTTTGGGGGCTGCTGCTGTGATACATACGGCACACTGCAGTACTACCAAGGACGACGCAAGCACCCAATGAATCCTCGTCCTGACTCCACATCAAGCCTACACCTACGGGAAACAGGTCCGAATATGAGGTCCAGCCCGGTTCAGATCATCCGTACAACCAAACTATACGGACGGGAACAACAAGAACTAGAGAATGCCGTGCTACGATATCAACAATAGAATAAAGTGATCTGTTTCAGCCACCGCCTGCTGATGAATTCACCTAAAAATTCTCCGCCAATTACAATTTCTGTGTTGTGTTTCATTGGATCCTGACTGTCTCCTCCATTTCCCGAACGTCGAGTGTACTAGACGCATGCCGTTGTCCTAATAGTAACTATCTGAATCTTGAGAGGAGAGCACCCCAGTTTTCTACGGAATAGCACCACAAAGGTCCCTTACTTGTCAGTCCGCGCTTGCAAGACTAACTGTTCGCTACCGTAGAGGTTGAACGTTTCCTAGGGAAATGTTTTATGAATCGTGTGCATATAATTAGTCCTGATCCAACTTCAGTAATATGGCTTGATCTCGGACTGTGAGGACATTGAGGTCGCGGCATGTCTGAGTTCCTGTTGAGTCGTCCTCCTGGGCCACGAGCACGGGAAGATCGTCCAGGGGAAGCTCACGCAGCTTGTCCTTGGAATCTGCCATCAGTGGCGGAGGAAGGTGCTTCAACGCATCTTTTTTGGATATAATTTGAAGACTTTCCTTGTTTTCCTTGATCGAGCTTTTTGCCTTTCTTCCCTCGTGAGCTAATAATTGATTTGGCACGGCATTGCAATGAGAGCCCTGCCTTACACTCGATCATCTCTAAAGCTAGCGATAATGACTATTCAATCCCAAAGTAAAAGCAAGTGATAGTCTTTTCGCTGTGTGTCGGCGCTGCTACGGCGTTGGTCCGAACCCGGCCGGAAGACAGCTCCGGTTCTAAATCTAGAGGTCGGTGGATGGATCCGGAGCGAAACCCGCTGCGGAAGATCATCGGCGTCACCCAAATAATTCAGGGGAAAATCTTGGAGGTATTTTCAGTTTGAATATATTTCCTAATCCCTACGTGGACTTGCTTGTGTGTTCTCCTCGGCATTTCAGCCTCGCCTTAACTTCTTAACTCAATATCGTTCGTCGCTGTTCGTCTTGTCAAACATCATGGCTTCAAGAGCTAGCGAAGCAGGCCCTCCGGCTTTGATCCCGTTCGCTGAAGTTAAGAAACATGGGTTTGCTGGAAATTGTTGGGTCATTGTTGACGGCAAGGTGTATGATCTGTCAGCGTTCGATCATCCTGGAGGTTCAGAGAGTGAGTTTGATCTTAGAAGACCTGGCACAGAATCGAGCGCCCCCCCCCCCCCCACAGCCCCCCGAACTAGACGATATGATCGCACTCATGTTTCAGTATTGACTTGGATATAGTCATTTTGAAATATGCAGGCAGCGATGCAACTGCAGCATTCAATGAGATACATGCCCCAGGCATTCTCAAGGCTCTTCCCCCAAACCAGCTCAGGGGCCTAGTAGACACCAAGAGTATACCTGTTCAGGAAGATACCAAGACAGTGGACCACACCAGTCGAAGCGGTAATACTCGTCAGTCCAACACAAGTTGCCCGCCACTACAGAGCATCATATCGCTGCATGACTTTGAGAAAATCGCCCGGGAAACATATTCCGCCAAGACGATGGCTTTCTATTCGTCCGCCGCTACCGATTTGGTATCACACCACGCAAACATACACTGCCATCGACAGCTTCTCCTGCGGCCCCGAGTCTTGAGAAACGTTCGAGATGCGGTCACCAAGAGGCGGATCCTGGGCTGTGACTCCAGTGTGCCCTTCTTTGTGAGCCCTGCAGCTATGGCAAAGCTAGCTCATCCAGAGTGAGTCCATTCCTACTATCGAATTATTCTTTGATAACTATGACTTGATTGCTAAAGAGCACTGAAGTGGTGAGCTTGCCATTGCACGGGGATGTGGAGAGCAGGGCGTCATTCAGATTGTCAGTATCGCGCCATATAATTACATGAGAAGCAGAATCTGCGTTCAAATTAATACTAACAAGCAAACCTTTCTGTGACTAGATATCGACAAATGCATCCTACCCCCTAGAAGACATTGTTGCTTCTGGCCAGCCGAACCAGCCATTCTTCCTGCAGCTGTATGTTAACTCTGACCGACAAAAGACGGAGAATCTACTACGATCGGCAAACCAGCTTGGTATCCGAGCCATCTTTGTCACAGTGGATGCCCCTGTTCCTGGTAAAAGGGAGGCAGATGAGCGGATAGCCGCCGAGAATATTGTCTCCGCCATCAGTGGCGCCATTGCATCCAACGACAAGAAAGGTGGCGGGCTTGGTCGAGTGATGGCCAAGTATATCGACTCGACGCTTGTCTGGGAGGATTTGGCATGGATTCGAAAGGCAGCCGGAGGGATTCCTATCGTTCTCAAAGGAATCCAAACGGCAGCAGATGCCCAAAGGGCTGTTGAATTTGGTGTTGATGGAATCCTCTTGAGTAACCACGGCGGGCGTTCCATTGATACGACTCAGCCTGCAATGCTCACGCTTCTAGAACTGCATAAGGTAAGGCTCTGTAACTACTATGATCCATGGATACTAGACCTCATGCTAATTACAGGGAACCCCTCATTTTCAGGTCTGCCCCCAGGTTTTCCACCAGCTTGAGGTTTATGTCGACGGCGGGTTCACACGAGGCACCGACATCCTCAAAGCCATTGCACTCGGCGCCGTCGCTGTAGGAATCGGCCGGCCGTGGTTGTATGCAGTGAACTACGGCCAGGCTGGTATCGAGCACATGTGCGAGATCTTGAAGGACGAGCTTGTGACTTCAATGCAGCTAAGTGGGATCACAGACTTGGATCAGGCGCACCCCGGAATGGTAAACACGAGTGCACTTGAGCCGTTGATACGAGCTTCCGACTCTCACCCTTGGATACAATGGACACCTAGACCTCGATTGTAGACTGGGTACTTTGGGTGGTACTCTCATAGACTGAGCATATAGAAGCATAAAGATGGAGGAGCATCTAATTAGCACGCAATTCTCGCTTCAGAGCATTCGATTCTCTGCCATATCCGTTCACAAACTTGACCGGATTACAATGGCATCGCAAAATTGCAAGAGTTCGGAAAGTGGTTGAAGTTGAAAAAAAAAAAAAAAAAAAAAAAAAGACAAAAAAACAAAAGAAAAAAAAAAAAAATAAGACAAAAAACAAAACACCAAGAAACCAAACAAAGGAAACATCGACCACTACCGACC